>CABHPR010128580.1:0-44748 GCA_902168415.1 Peromyscus melanophrys | reverse complement strand
GGGGGGGGGAGGCGGGCAGGACGGGAGGAGGGAGAATGGGGGGAATCTATGGCTGATATGTAAAGTTGAATTGTATATTAAAAAAAAAAAGATAGTAATAAAAAAAAAACAGCAAAAAAAAAAATCCTTAATAATTGGTGATATTAGCCATCGTCTCATTTAAATATAATTTATTTATTTATTTTCATTTGAAAAATATTCTATTACATATTTTACATTTTTGAGTTTAATTTGTAGAGCTTTTTATATATTGTAGTTATTAGTTCCTTTTTCTGTTGAATTTTTTTTCTAATATTTTTTCTTATCCAGTACATTGTCATTGCATTCTGTCGACTGTATTCTCACATGTCTAGGAACATTTATTTTGATGTAGTCTTTCATCTAATTTTTATTATTTTCTTTCCTGCAGTTGAGAGATCTCCAATTCAGTTTCCAGAGCATTTCCTCTTTGTTTAGTTGTAATGGTTTCATAGCGACCAGTCTTACATGTTGAGACTTTAACCAATATTGAGTTGAATTTTTGGATTCATGTGAGATAGGAGTCTGTTTTCATGTCTGCACGTGTATATCAAATTTTAGCATCATCACTTATTGAAAAGACTGTCACTTCACTATTTTTGTTGAAAATGATGTAATTACACAAAATTACATTTCTTCAAAATTTATATTATTCTGTTTCTTGCTAGATGATTCTGTATTGATGCCAAGCATGTTGTATTGAGTACCTTAGCTTCATAGTGCATTTTGGAGCCTGACATTGAAATACCTCCTGATTTCTACTGTTTGCTCAAGATAGTTTTGGTTCTTGGTGATTTTTATAGTTCTATATAAATTTTGATTGTTTTCTCTATTTTCTCAAAGAATGTCATTGATATTTTGATAGATATTGTATTGACTCTATAGGCTGTTTTAACTATTTTAAAAAGTATTAGTTCTGGGGCTCAGGAGATAGCTCAGTGGTTAAGAGTCTATACTTGTCTTGCATAAGACCTGAGTTCAGTCCCCAACAATTACGTGCAGTGATTCACTAATATCATTTCTGTAACTATTGTAAATGAAGTTGCTTTATGCTTTCTATTTCATATACTTTGCTTTTGCAATATGGAAAGAATACTCATGCACTGTGGCGATGCAATATTTTGAAAACATCCCTTACATTCTAAGACACTGGAAATTTGCTGAACCTTGAAGCCAAAGTTAGTAATATACCTTGAGATCACTTAAGAAGACTGCTATCCTATTGTGCTATTCTACTTTGTACTCTCCTGTTTTGTTATTTTTTTAACCTGTTTCCAAGATAACAATGTAACAATTGATGTTATTTGCCTTGGATCTTCCATGTAATCAGTTTTTACAATAGCTGTAATCTTAAATTATATACTCTTCTATGCTCCTGATCCAGAACAATACATGTGTATTATTTGCTGAAAGCAGAAAATACAGAGATTGAAAGCAATCTTCCAAAATGAATATTCAACACACATGTTGAACACATTCTTTATGGATATTGGTTGATACAGGGATAGATTCACAAGACAGTTTTTAGGCAGGCACAGATTCAGACTCATACAACAGAAAGGCAGAAAGAGGACAGAAGTAGCAAGAAGAGAATTTAAATCTGGACTCTCTCTTAGTTAAATGACTCAAGGGGGAAATGCTTTTCTGTTTTTCCTTAATGGGACACCAATGCATTATTGGTGGTTCAGAGTTAATCATTTATGTGTTAAATCCACAAAAGGCAAATTCATTTTATATCCTAAAATTTCTAAATTTATATTTATTTCTAAATGATTTTGATGAAAATTTTAATGGGATATATATGATCATATTGTCATGATAATATAATTCAGTATTAATGTATATACAAAACATGTACAATATTTTGAATTTCATCCTGAGCTCTGCAAAATAACAATAATGATGATCAATAATTACAATACTAAAAAAAGATCATGTCTCTGGAAATGATGACAATTTTATTGCTTCTTTTTAAATATGAATGCTTTTATTTCTTTTTTTTGACAGATAGTTTCATCTAAGCCTTCAAGAACTATATTAAATCAAGTGGTACATGGTGGTGGTATACCTAAATCTAATGTTCTTTAGTATGTTGAAGTGTTTGCTATCTATACCTAATTTGCCTTGGATTTTTTTCCTGAGCATTGAATTTTATGAAGTGCTGCTATTGAAATGTTTCTGTTACTTTTGTCCTTCCTTTTGCTGATATGTATTATGTTTTTTGCATAAGTATATTGAATCATTTTTGTTTCTTATCACCGTGATTGAATGCTCTTGGTCATGTAAATTAAACTTTTTAATATGCTTGGATTCAGTGTAGTAGAATTTTCTTTGGGAATTTTGCATTCATTTTCATTGAGGATACTAAGTAGTAGTTTTCTTATTCAATTCAGTCTCCGGGTCTTGTAAAGAATTGCCTAGTACTGGGTTTCAATGTTTTGGGTCTAGCATATATTTTAAATTCTAAGGATTAGAATAATTGTCCCTGAACCAAATGGGAGATATTTCATTCCAAGCCTAGTGGTTTAGAGTACATACATGAATGGTGTGAGCATCTCTTTCTTTCCTACTTTCTTTAGAATGTCTTTTTGTCTTGTTATTCTACAAGCAGTCACTATGATCTGACTTGATTACTTAGCTCTTATGATTGTAGTTTAGTACATGAGTAATTGTTCAACTTATTATGTCTGGGGAATCATGATTAAAAGATGATCTTACAGTCACTGCTTTCTTATGTCTTGAATTTTATACATAGGACAGTACACATGGATATCCAATGTTTCTAGAACCATTAAAAAAGACTATTTTTTTGCCTCACTGTGTTTTATGAACACCTTTAATAATGTTCTAAAAAGAAATTGTTGCCTGTATGTATACATATGGATTGATTTTGGATTTTTAAATTTTTTCCATTATTCTATCTAATCAATCTATGTGGACTGAAAGATATTTAACAGCAACATTATTCACAATAAGCAGGAGAAACAATTATCTCTAAATTTGAATGTCCCTAAAACACTTCAAGTAGTCAAGCAAAAAGAGAAAATGTGGAGGTATCATTATTTTCTCATTTTAAATTACACTCTAAAATAGTGTGGCATTGATATACTATTATATTTTACCATGTGCAAAATCAGTTCCAAAGGGATCAGAGACCTCAACATAAAACCTGAAACTCTGATTAAAATACATTGTATAAATTAAAACTATTATTTTAAAAAAACTTCTAGAAAAAAAGGTAAAGCACTCACAACATGATAAAATATATAGGTAAAGACTTTCTAAATACAACTTCTTTCAATAGGGAAATAAATAAAGGTCAACTGTAGGCAAATGGAACTGATGAAACAAAAAAAATCTTCTGTAGAGGAAAGAAAATGGTCAGTTGAGTAAATAAGCAACTCATAGAATGGGATAAAAATCTTTAATACCTATACTCTAACAAGGATGAATAACTAGAATACACAACTCAAAGAACAAAACATCAAGCAAACCAAAAACTCAACCAAAAGTTAAGCTATAGATCTAAATAGAGAGATTTAAAAAAAATAAACACAAATGTCTAATGAATATTTTAAAATAGGTTCAGCATCATTTATCCATCAGAGAAGTGAAGATTAAACCTACTTTGAAATCATTCTTGCCCCAGTCAGAATGGCTATCATCAAAAAATAAAATGGCAACAAATGCTGGCATGGATGTAGGAAAAGAGGAACTTTTGTTCATAGTTTGCAAGAATGTGAACTGGTACAGCTGCTATGGAAATCAGTGCTAGATTTCCTCAAAAGCTGGAAATAGAACTACCATAGGAACCAGCTACATCACTCTTGGGCATATAATCAAAGGACTCTATATCCTACAACAGAGATACTTGCTCATCATGTTCACTGATGTTCTATTTACAATAACTGGGAAATGGAATCAGTATAGATAACAATCAATGGATGAATGAATAATAAAAATGTGGCACATGACATTTTATTCAGCTTTAAGGAAAAATTAAATTAGCAGGTAAATGAATGTAACTGGAAATAAATTATACTAAGTGATATAAACAAGACCCAGAAAGAAAAATACCACCTGTTCTCTCTCATATGTGGATCCTAGCTTTGAAAATTTAGATCTGTGTGTTTAAATTAGAGACTTAGAGTACTTGTAGTATCCAGCAAACTATAAATATTTGCTGTGGGATGTCTTTCTATACACTGTGAATATATGTTGTTCCCATTGGTTAATAAATAAAGCTGTTTTTGCCTATGGGGAGGCAGGATAAAAGCCAAATGGAAAATCCAAACAGATGCAGAGAGAAGAAGGGCAGAGTCTGGGAAACGTGAGCCTGCTGCCCAAGGAGCAACATGTCACCAGACCAGTAGTGGGCCACATGGCAAAACATAGATAAATAGGAATGGGTTGAATTATGTTAGGAGCTAGCTAGCAAGAAGCCTGAGCCATAGGCTGAACAGTTTGTAATTAATATTAAGCTTCTGAGTAATTATTTTATAAGTGGCTGTGGGACCACAAGTAGGAGAGATTCATCCAGATCCTGGGGCTGGGTGGGACCAGAGAACTGGGTGGGACAAGAGAAACATCCGGCTACAAAGGGTCATTGTAGAAGGTTGTCTTAAGAAAGGGTGGTTCATGGATCACAGGTAATATGAAAATAGAATGGAGGAAAACTTGGGGTAAAAAAGTATACCAGGAATGAGGGTGGAGGATGAGGAAGATAGGGAGCAGGAAGGGAGGGTTAAATAAAATGAAAGGTGTATGAAAAAATCCACATGTAAACCCACTATTTAGTAAGTCAATTCAAAAGTATAAATGTTTTAAAGTAAGAATTAGAAGGAATAGATCCTTCTTTTCTTGATAATGCTGTCCCTTAAAGCCATGGGTTTTTAAACAAAAATCCCAGTGCCAGGTGCAGGATACCTTCTATGTTCTTAAATATACTTTAGTGAAAAAAATGATTAGTGTTGTTTAATAAGAAAACCACAAAATTTCTGTTTATAAAAAAATGTCTTGCTTTTCTTTCCAATACATATTTATTCTTTCACTATTTTAAGAAATTAAATTAATAACACCCACCCTGCTTTAGTGGGCAGAGAGACTTTTCTCTGCTTAACTAGTTAATGGAAAATGACTTATCATTTGCCGTATTAATTCCCACCATTTATTTATCCTCACATATTGAGATATCAACATTATCAAATGTTAACTCTGGAAGAAAGGAAAGGAAGAAGGGAGGAAGGGAGGAAGGGAAAGAGGGAGAAGGGAGAGGAGATGAGAGAAAGAGAGGATGGAAGGAAGGAGGGAAGGAAAGAAACATAGAAAGAAGGAAGGAAAGAAGGAGGCAGGAGCTTGTGAATAACTGAATACCTTATTTATGGAAGAAAACTCCATCCTAATATCCTTACCACAGGTCCATTTTTTCTGCTTTAATGCATTCTAATTTAATGCAAGGGATTTAATACCTCAAAAAATAACAGTTGTTGTGCATTATTGATAGAGTACTCTTTCTTAATTTGTGTAAAATCAGCCTACCTATATCTTCCATATATGGATCGAATGCCTGTCTTCTACAATAAAGTACATGAGGCAAGATTGTAGATGTGTGACATGCTTTTGGGAAAAAGTGGAAGGAAGTCATTCAGTTAAATACATTTAAAATATGTGCTTTGTTGACTCAAATGCTTAGTATATTAAACCCTTAGAACCCATGATTAAACATATCAATTCAATTTTGTTAACTAAGCATTTCTCAAGTGGATTTTTTATTATTGTGCAAGTTCATATTAACATTTTGGAACTGTAGTTCCTTAGAACACAGTTGGAGAAACTACTCTGTGCTGTAGGATGTTCTGTATGCTGTGAATATGTGTTTCTCTGATTGGTTGATAAATAAAAAGCTGATTGGCCAGTAGCCAGGCAGGAAGTATAGGTGGAATAAGCAGACAAGGAGAAGTCTGGGAAGAGGAAGACTGAGTGAGGAGACACTAGCCCAAGGTCCAGGGAGCAGCATGTAATGGCACACAGGTAAAGCCACGTAACACATGGTGACATATAGATTAACAGAAATGGGCTGAGTTCAAGTGTAATAGCTATTCAGCAGTAAGCCTGAGTTAATAGCCAAGCAGTTTTAATTAATATAAGCCTCTGTGTGTTTACTTGGGTCTGAGCAGCTGCAGACTGGGTGGGACACAGGAAAACTTCCAACTACAACTCATCAAATATCATTTCCAAATATCTATTTATCATATTCACAATATCAATATATATTTTTTCATTTATATTCCAGAAAAAAAACCACAATCAATCTTTTGTCCATGAGATAATTTTAAAGTAAGGAAAAATATGTTACTAAATTATGTATTTTACCTAGGTCTTCTATTACCCTTTATTACAGAATATATGTCATGTTTTTGAGAAACATTTACCAATACTGTAAGTGATATATATTAATATATATAAAAGCAATTCTATAACCTAAACAATAGATTACCTACTTTCATTTTAAAAGGAGATTTTTAATTGCTTTTGGTCATCTTATTAAAAGTGAAATGTTTTATAATCATGAGATTATTTTCTCTCTCTGCTTTCATTCACTGGTATAATGGTGGGGAAAACTGTATTTTTAAAGTGCTATAGATATGATAGCTTGGGCAACATATTTATTCACTCAGAAAATATTTATTGAGCATTTACCATATGCCACATACTTGTCTGAGTCCTTAGATTATATCAGTAACATAGTAAGTATCCTTTTGTTGCCAAAGCCTACTCAAGCAACAGGGAGAAAATTATAAATAAGAACTGGGTCATTAATAGACTATTTTAGAATTTTACAATGTCTGTGTAAAATGTGAAAGAAAAAAATACAACAAAGTATCATAAACACTGGTGGTAACAGGATACATAGATTTTTAAATATGTTAGTCATGATAGATGATTCTTTAAAAACAGAAAAAAGGTTAAATAATTGGTAACATAAACTATGAGTGTTAGCTATAACACCAATACAGATGAATTTGAACAAGGGACACTTGTAGGAAACAAGGTTAAAACTGTAAGAGTGCTAGAATAATGGGAAGCAGATCATATGGGGCATTGTAGATTATGGTAAGGACATTAAAATTTCCTCTTTGTAAATTTGAAAAGCATGATAGGGTATGCACATCAATGACTGTGTAGAGTTATATGCTGGTAGTTGAATATCTAATTGTATGTTGCATGATCTTACCTAGCTATATAATATTAAAAATCTTTAGTATATGAATTATTTATAAATATATACAAAGGGTGAGATGATGAAGGTGAGTAAAACTTGAAAAGAGATCTAAAGATGACTGATGAAGTATGCCAATAGAAGAAGTTTATAAGACAAGGAGGAATTATTAAATGGAAGGAATAATTATCTATATTTCCTCTGTTACATTTTAAGTATAAATGTACTGGGAACTCAGATGACAAAACATGTGCTTAGTCAGTTCTTCCATAAAATAATAAAAGTATTAGCCATATGAAATTTGTGATACCAATTGTGTCACATTCCCCAAGCCTTATAAAGCCTTAGTTTCTAGTATATCTTTTACTCAAAATGTGACTTCCTTATTGGGATATTATTTTTAGTGGAATGCAACAGCTAAAGAAATGAAATATCTTAAGGTAAAAATCAGTCCAAGAAGCCTCCTTAAATGGTTAGTGATCCACATGTAGTTATAAAGCTCAGTCTCTGTAAGAACATGTTATTTGAAAGTACAGTAAAATATTGATTTATACTCCATTAATTTATGATGAAATCCATGCATCAAAGTAACACATACAATGGGCTAGGGTATAGCTCACTGCAGAGCATTCTCCTGGCATACTCAAAACCTTGCATTAGATCTCCAAAAAGAAAATAATATGTAAGCAATTGATTTATGGAATCTCTTCCTGGGCTTGACCACAGAAACGAAAAGCAACCTTCGAGAAAGTCTAGGCTGAACCAAACTCAGTATAAAAATGTTTCCAAGAGTGATCTTAATAAAGGTAGTGTCACAAAACATGTTGCCAACAAAATATCAAATTTAACAAGGTAGATGCAGAACAAAAACTGAATCCAAATGAAAGGATAAAAAAGAAAGAGAGAAAGGATCTGCACTGGTCAACCAAGAGAAAAATTGATGTAAGGATTATTTTCTTATGGACTAAATATAAAAATGGCTTTCATTAAGCAAACTTAATGCTATATTAAAGCATCTCTACCTTCCATGTCAGAACAAAATTACCGAAGTCCATGTATTTGGACAAATAATTGGCTTTCTAATTACTTGTTTATCTATTCATTAAGTCAGCTTTCCTCCTTGCCCATGCTATAATGCTCCAATGAGCTATTGTGTAAATTTTTTTCTTTTGAAAACAAACTGTCATTCAGCCATTTATCTTTCCAAAATTAATTTAAACTAATGAGATTTTAGTATAAATTCTACTTAATCTCTTCTCAAATAATGTAGTTCCTTACCTTCTAAGGACAGAAAAGAACATAATTGCAAAATTGAATTGAAACTCTCCTTGGAAACTAAATTCATGTCATAGAATTTGCTAATGATATGAATAAAGACCATTGGCTATTAGATCCTCATCCTCCTTTGAAACATGTTTCCTATTATAGACAACACTAAGGGAAAGCATCCTCTTATATATGATTCCTATGGCCAATTTTCTGCAAAGAAAGAAAAAAATTTTAAGACACTATAATTAAACAATGAAAACGTCACATTGTGTATGGAAAGTTCAAAGTCATTACCTTGCTTAGACTTGTGGCCCCTTACTCTTCTTTACAGTTAATTTTATGAGAAGCATAATTATGTATCAGTTATTTCTTTTATAACACCATTAGTAAAACAGCATTGAAGTTGGTTAGACAAGCCTGGGTTTCATTTATATCTGAAGATTTTCAGAGCCATTAAACTACCCCTGTATCTATCTATAAATATTTATGTATGTCAATCTTTGTGGCCTTAGGTAACATGTTCAACATATGAGTCAACCTGAAGGCTGATTATGTCTAAGTTATCTGGTATATCAGTTATCTGATATATCTGTTAGAAAATTCACTTTAAAGGAAACTAAAAAAGAGCTGCTGCCCTAGAGGTATAAAAAATCTATAAAAAGAAGAATGGGGTCTGCTTATTCAAGACAATGTGTTTCTTTAAATTCAAAATGATAGGAAATTCTAGGTACTTACCTGAACTACAATTTTGAACCATATCAGCTAACAGTTACTCATATGCCTCCAACCTAGATGAATAATGTCATATTAACTCAATGCCATTAACCCCATACAATGATGTCAAATTGGGAATTTGAGTCAAGATAAACAGTGACTACTTCAACATGTATAGCTATTTCCTTTTGGAGGTGGTGGGACAGGAATGAAAATAACAATGTTTACTCCAGAAGCCAGCTTCTCTGTTGACTTACAATGCACAAATATATGTGGCAAAGTTAGGAATATAGAAACAGAAAGCTAAATTTCAACAATATCATAAGGTAAGTATAGAACCAGATCTTGAGAACACCTGCTCATGATTATTCCAAGTATTTAAACAGTCCTACCAGAAAGAAAAGATAGACTGTTGATAGATTGCTGTCTTTTCTACATAAGCCACAATAGCTTGAGAATATAGTCTACAGAGCAAAGATAGTGCTTGCATAGAACCAACTGTTACTGCAGCTAGGCCTTAAAAGTGTCCTGCTTCCAGCATAGGCCCTAGGTTCCAAAAAGCCAGCTCATGCACTAAGGACAGGTCCTAGTCCTACTGGAGGAGGTGGGAATGGGGGGGGTGAATTGGGGGGAGGGCGAGGGGGCGGGAGGAGGGAGGACAGGGGAATCCGTGGCTGATATGTAAAATTAAATTAAATTAAAAAATAAAATAAAAGGATAGAAAAGAAAAAAGTGTCCTGCTTATTGTCACCAGCAAGTTTGAGATACATATGTCATGTGGCAGCCATTATAACTATAATTGTACTTTCCCCATGCTTTGTAACTTCAACTCTACTTAAAGTTAAGATTCTGCTAATGGGTTAGAGGGAAAATGACATTTATTTAAAAATCAGCTTTCTTAAGCAAGCAAAATCTTGGTGGTCTGAGCTCTAAAATAGGTATTTCAACAAGATCAAATTAGGTTAAATTGTTACACACAGTGGGTGGGTCCTTCTCAATTTATTTGCAGCAGAGAAGAAACTCCAGTTTCTCCGTGTTTTCTATAGTCATTCTTAACTTAGAGCCAGTCACTGCCAAGGACTCTCTGCACCTGAGCTCTTTCTACTTACCCACTTGCTAGTTGGACTTTGGGCACTACAGCTGTCTATATTTTAGATTTTAACTATTAAATTTCTCTCTCAAACTCCACTCAAATTCACTCAATTAGGTATGTGTTGAGTGAGTTCTTACTAATGCTACTAAAGTGCTAAGATTCTTAACAGATAATACTTTCCATTTATTATTTTATTTATTATTTTTAAAGTGATCACAATCACTATACATTGAATACAAATACTACAAACTAGACTGTAAGTATATCCTTTATTTTCATATTCCAACTACTTCTTTTCATTTTGAATTTCCTTTTTAAAATTTATTCCTTTAAAACATCATAGATGTATACAATGCTTCTTAATTGTATTGCCCCCTCCTTCCTCCAACTCCCCCTGGCTGCCCTTCCAGCTTCAAGTCCTTCTTTTGTGTAGTTGTTTTGTTGTACAGCCCATTGAGTTTGATCAGTTGTTGCTCATATGGGCATGGCTGTGGGATTATCTAGGAGGGCACTGGATTTCCTGCCCTAGCATCCACCAGTGGCTAATAGTCCCTCAGCTAGACATGGTGGGGGTCTCAGGAAGCCTTCCCCACTCTATGCTGGATTTTTTAACTGACTTGATCTAGGAAAAGTAGCTACATATCTTTATAGCATCTAAATCTGTTCTTGGCCTTCATTATTAACTCATAAGCCTCTATTCCTGTGTTCATGGCAGAGCTACTGTGGACCATTTCCGAAAAAGATTCTGCAATCAGACTGACTCATTTATTTGTTGTTTTCTGGTTTTGTGGACTTACAAAATTGTTTCTAAGGAATCCTCCAAGATTTCCTCTGTTTTTCTAAAGTGACATATGAAATTACACATATATATCACATGTAAAATTGATGCATAAAACTCTGGAAAAATGATGTGAAGGTATATATTAAGTGGCTTAAAGACAAAATTATAACCATGGATAAAAGTAATGAATATGTTACTTGGCTAGATTTAGGTATTCAATAATAAATATACAGATGTACATATACATGAATATGTACATACAGATTATACATACACATTACCTTAGCTTTTTTCACAACTTGTCTGCACTATTCACTGTCTGATCTAAATTATATATTCTTTCCATAGGTTTATTTTTTTCATCTATGCAAAGGAAATGCCTTCATGTCATAAAGTTTCTATGTAGCCCAAGAACTATGACATTTCCTTTAGGCCACTATAATGGCATCCCTTACTAAAATGTTATGATTTTTAGTGAAATTGTGAAAAACACAAACTCCTGATCATAACCCAAGAAACAAACAAGCTTTTCCTCAGCCTTTGGCTGAAAACATTAACCTTATTTCATACTATTATCCCCATATCTACCTACACATTTGCCATTCTGGATGCCTTTCGCTTTCTCAAATTTCAAAGCTCTTTATCACATTAAAGTCTTTCCAAACCTCTACTTTTTCTCCTATATATTTAGAGGGGAAAATCAACAATCAATATTTTTAAAAATTCAGATAAACTGTTAAATATTATCATTCTATAATAAAAGTAAGAGCAAATTTTCCATATGATAGAATAGGAAAACAAGGGTTTGTGAAAAGTTTATATTAGAGGAATATACTCAAGTCACCATCACTAATTTACCACAATTTCTTATCAGTTCAGTTTCTCTTTAAGTAAATATTTCATAAAAATAAACTTATACACATGACTTTGTAGTTATGGTTTGTGTCTGTAAGGTGATGCAACAACTTACCTGAGATCATCAAGAAGCCACCTCCAACTTTATAACATCCAGCACTGGCAAAGGGCACCCCATACACCAGCAGAAATCCTCCTGAGAGACTAGAAGCAGCACCTAAAATAATGAAGATTGTCCAAAAGCCTCTGTACACTAGAGAGTGAGAGAAGAAAAAAAAGGGTCAGAGCATTGTTTTAACAATTTCCTTTAAGCCACTATAATGGCATCCCTTACTAAAATGTTACTAGAAGATTTCTTCATAAAATCCAGTTAAGAAGAATCAGCACATGAAAACAATCATGGCCTGTAAAATGGTTGGCTCAGCAGGTGAAAGCATCTGTTACCAAACATAAGTTCAGTCCTTGAAATCTACATCAAGGAAGGAGAATAGACTCCTACAAATTGTCCTCTGAACGCCACATGTGTGCTGTGGCACATGTCCCCACAAATGAATAAATAAATAAATGTAAATCTTTTAAAAGAATAGGATATTCTAAAGAAATAAAGAGGGTCCCTTTACTCAAACAATCACAAATACAGTGAAAGACGAGCTGAGAAGTGTCCCTAAAGATGGGCATTACAAAACAAAGGTATAAGACAATTCCAACACAGCTCTGGGAGCAGGGCTCCTTAGTGTGTGGGAAGAGCAAAACAGAAGTCTGATTCCTGGTGAAAACAGACTGGCAGTCCTACCCCTGGGATAAGCCCATGGTTCTCACATGGCTCAAGTGCAAATATTGAGGATTTCAATAAAACAGTGGTTCCTCAGGTAGACGGGTCAACAGTGGATGGGAATTTCGGTTTATTACGCTGTATAATTCAGATAGCAATAGCCTGGCTGACATCCTGTGTTACACTTGGTGCTTGAGAATGGAACAACCACAAGTTATAGAGCCTGAGTTTAACTTGCTAAAGCTCCAGAGTTACAGATGTCCCTAGAAAGCAGTTGTGGTGGGTGGAAGGGCCAGACACTGACAAGCTGCAATGTGTAAGACTGAGGTCATGCAATGGGGTGCACAAGTTCATAGAACAGCCTCAGTGTCCAGGAGTAGATCTCCTCAACAGAGAGAACACTGGAGTGCATAAGCCCTGAACTTGAGGTTCCTTAGTGGATCAACCCCTGAAATTACTCACCTATATGCTTGCCATTCACTGCAATAGAAACTAAGAACTCTAAAGAACATCCCTCCTACAAGGTGATTAATATTCCAGAGATCTTGAAAATAATAAGACATAGCCTCCACCTCAACAGATCTTAGTGCTGTGACTTCTTTCCACATTCCCAATTGGAAGACCTTCCCAGCTAGAACATAAGCCATCCCATGGGGTAACAGCTACAGACTATAGGAGAGTAAGAGAGCCTGAGCTGTAAAGTTAACTGTGGCCAGCAAAGGCTCTGTCATACAAAGGAGGGAAGCTATTAAAGTGAAGTCAGCTGTGCTGAACATCAGACACTTTTCCTACACAGACTCAACAAACCATACAGAACAAACCATGAGAAAATCAGGAGTCCACAACTTCAACTGAATACTTTTCCTTATGCAAAGCCTCAATGATTTAAGCAACAAGAAAAAAAGTTGTTCCATTACTTCATCTTTTTTCCTTGTTTTTGTCTCCTGTGCTTCCCAGATTTTTTTTGCTGTACTACATCTTTAGCAGCAATTTTGCTTTATAATGTTTAATACTTTTAATATTATTAGCCTTTATACATTCATATAATGCAATTTATACATGTTTTTCTTTATTGGACAATTCTTCTTTTTCTTCTCTTTTCTTAATTTTTCTCCCTAAATATCCATGTTGTTTTTCTCTCTACTATACTTTTGGTCATACTTTCAGTTTTTAATCTCATGTTCTGAATTTCATGGTCCATATGGTTAGCTAATTTGTACACCATATTTTCTAATTATTGGATTTTTGTATTTTTCTTTCTTTTTCTCATTTTCCCAATCTCTTTATTTATCTCCCTCTACATATTTTGCATCACTTCTCTTCTTGTTCCTTTCATTTACTTAATGTTGCTCCCATAGTTTCCCTTTCTCTTGCTTCTCTTTCTTCCTAGGAATTTATTAATTTCTCACTGACACTAAGTACTTTTTAAGTTTCTTTCATATTCACCATTTATTTTGCAATTTTTGGTTTATTGGTCATTGGTGACATATTAATGGACTTTTTCAATTTTTAGTATATTTCTAAACCTTGTACAGCTTGATATTAGTTGCTGTAGCAGTATTTTGTTTTCTCCTCTATGAAATGATATTGGAAGTTTGGCCTTTAATGGTCAGTTTTTCAATACAGAGATCTCTGCATAAAACCCAGAGAGATATTTAAACTATGAGATGAAAATATAAGAACAAGAAAATATTACTCTTCTAAAAGATCACAAACACTTGATCAAATTATAAAACACAATTGCATGGAATGGGATCCAAGAGGAAATGCACAGGGAACAAAGAATAGGTCTACTTCCAGGTAGGTACGTCCGACAAACTCATAATACTATGTCTTCCCTGCCACAGTGGAAATAATTCCTTAAAAAGTTTCCTCTCTTGGGTGTTTTGTCATAGTTAACTAACACACTCCACAAATAGTTAATTCAAAGATATTGAAATGGGTAAACTGCTAGGTGAAGATGTCTAACCATTGCTAGTAAGAAAAAATAGTGATGCCCTCAAGGATACAAATAAGCAAAGAAATTCAAATGAGGATATAGAATACCAAAAAAAATAAAATAAAGAAAAAGTTCATCAAAATGAGTGTGAAAACTGTCAGTTGGGAGAAAAAAAAAGATAGTTACATGGGGAAGAAATCCCGTAAGCATTTTTTAAAAAAAAAATTAGAAATGTTGAAAATGAAAATAATTGATTAAAACTAGACAACATAATCAAAAGACTTGATTTAGCAGAAAAAGAATATAAGGGATGGAGAGTATGTCAAGGAAATATTGCATTCAAATATCAATAAAGAGTAAAAATCATGCTTGATCACAACATCCGAGAACTCTGGGGTATGAAGAAGAGGAAATTCAAGGAATCTACAAGGTAGAAGTTCCAATACCAAAAGGGGTAAAAACCTATTTAATGAAATTAGAGTGGGAACGTTCTCTAATCTAGAGAAAGAAACAAACATCAACACACAAAAGGCACTCGGGACCTCAAAAGACCAGGTCACACAATAAACTCTCTATGTACAAATTAACCAGTTTCTTTCCTGGCTAAAAGCAAAACAAAACAAAACAAAACAACACCCTGAGCATCTTGGCAAACTCATCCTTGCCAAAGGCTCATAAACAGTTTTAAAGTTACTTATTCAGAATGGGGCATATTTTAATACCCGTAAAGGAACATTAAGAGGAATCCCGTCTTGTCACAAGAATAAATCCTTTGGCCTCAGTAGAAACCTAACATCCCATTTAGACAGGATCAATCACCTGGCTAAGGGATCACCCCTAGGAAGGTGAATTCATCTAAAACCATGCTACAGATATGGGTAGAATAATTAGTCTTTTAATGAGATACTGTACTCTACATTCCCCGAAGTCTCACTCCTTGTATAGTCCCTACAATCTAAGCAGTCATAGGTTCTGCTCTCACCACTCTAACTTGAAAATGTGCAGCTTTCCCCTTTACTTTTCCCTGTATCTTTCTTTTCTAGTATTTCGGGCTTCTTTGATCTTTCCCTAAAGGCCCCCTCCTTGCAGTACGGCAGACTTCCATGTCGTTAACTGGCTTGGCTTTTATTTTCTTTCTCTCATTTCTCCTCTGGGAAGCTATTGAGATTTATAGCTTGCCTTTTCTGAGTTTGTTTTGTTTGTTTGTTTTTAAATCTAATAAAATTGTCCTTGAGTCAAAAAAAAAAGAATGAAAATAAAATTTCCATGTCGTATTGTAGTCAATATGTAAAACATACAAAGAAAGGAAACAATATTAGACACTGTGAGGAAAAATTGTCAACTCAACTAGAAATCAGAGTACAATTAGATTTTTATCACAATCTTAAAAGCCAAGGAAAATATATGTCAAAACCTAAGAGTAAATAATTGTCAATCAAGGTGACTATTTCTAGAAGAACCAGCTTTTAAATTTACATGGTGTAATAAAGACATTTCAGGACAACCACAAACCACAAAGCCAGTACTAAAGAATGCTAAGAAATACTTAAAGGTTACTTTAAAGAAATCTATACAAAGAAAAGAAAGTCTCAACAAGTATATAAGAAACAAACAAAAAAAAACGGGCTGGAGAGATGGCTCAGTGGTTAAGAGCATTGGCTGCTCTCCCAGAGGTCCTGAGTTCATTTCCCAGCAACTAACATGGTGTCTCACAGCCATCCATAATGAGATGTGGTGCCTTCTTCTGGCCTGAACACTATATACATAATAAATAAATAAATCTTAAAAAACTGCATGAGGCTATAGATGAACAAATTAAACATAGGAAGGAATACATCATGTTAAGCATAGGAAACCAGAAAAATCTTAATATAAATAGGGAATAAATAAAGGAACGAATAATCTGACCAAACCATAAAAAACAAACAAAATATAGGAATTAGTAAATATCCTTTTAGTAAGAACCTTGTCTTAGTTGGAGTTATGATTCCTGTGATGAAACACCATGAACAAAAAGCAAGTTATCGAGGAAAGTGTTTATTTGACTCACACTACAGCATTGCTGTTTATCACTGAAGGAAGCCAGGACAAGAACTCTAGGATCCTGGAGGCACAAGCTGATGCAGAGGCCATGGAGGGGTGCTGCTTACTGTCTTGCTTCCCCTGGCCTAGGAAGCCCACCTTCTTATAGAACCCAAGACCAACAGCCCAGGGATGGCACCACCCACTATGGGCTGGGCCCTCTCCCATTGATCACAAAATGAGAAAACGCCTTACAGCTGGATCTCATGGAGGAATTTGTTTAACTGAGGCTCCTTCCTCTGATGACTCCAGCTTGTGTCAAGTAGACGCAAAACCAACCACCCAGCACAAACCTTAAATGAAATGTGCTATACTTACCAAAAAAGACACACAATCTGACATTATCAGATCTAGATCCAGATATCTGTTGCCTCAAAGAAACAAATTTCACTGGCAAAGACACACACACACACACACACACACACACACACACACACACACACACAGAGTTAAAGGATGGAAGTCACTCCATCAAGCAAATGGAAACAAAAAACAAACTGGCATAGATTTCAAGAAACCAAGAAAGCCACTATGTACTAATAAAAGGAACATTTCATAAAGATGAGGTAACAAATTATCAATTTATGTGTGCCAACTGTTATGGGCTATAAATTTCATAAAAGAAACACTAACGGACATAAAAGGTCACAATAGTCCTGACTATTGGACACAAAAGGTCCACAACAGTTATTATTGTGGATTAATCCAGTATCTTACTCTTATTTGTTGATATGCCAGCCATACTAAAATTTAGCAAAATAACCTCAGAGTTATACTACCCTACAGATCAAATGGACTTAGTAATAGCTATAGAAATGTCCATTCAACAGATAGAATGCATATTTTTTCCTGTAACCCATAGAACCTTCCCTAAATAGACCACAATCTAGATCATAAAATATGATTAATAAGTGTATGAGAATCAAGGTAATTTACTGTATCTTATCAAGTCATTGTGGACTCAATATGAATAGAAACTACAGAAATGCATGGAAACTGATTAATATACTCTAGAGTGATTAATGAATCATTGAAGAGATCAGGGTAGAAAATTCTAGAATCAAGAAAAATTAAATACATAATTAATAACCAGAATCTTTAAGATACACACCTAAAGTAGCACCAAGAGTAAAGTTTATGAGTATGTGTGCTTCTGTTAAAAAAAAAAAAACAGATATTTCTGATAAATAGCCCAATGTTGTACCTCATGCCTTAGTATAGTACTCCAAGTTTTAGCAAAAGCAATAAGACAAGGGAAAAAAAGATACACAAATAAAAGATGAAGACTTCAAAGTAACCTAATTTTTAGACAAAATACTCCCATACTTAAAATCCCTAAAAACTCCACCAGAAAAAGTTCAAATTTGATTTTTAATAAAATTCAGTAAAGCTACAGAATGCAAAATGAACACACACAAAAGTCAGTATTCTATGTATTAATACAAATTTGCAAATAAATATCAGTTAGAAAATGCCATTCATAATAGTCTCAAAAATAAAATACCTATAAATAAACATAAATAGGGATATTAAAGATCTCTATCATGAAAACATTTAGACTCCTATAAAAAGAATTAATGAAAATTAATAAAAGATAAAAAGACATCCCATGATCATTGGATTGTCAGGGTAAACATTATGAAAACGGCAATCTTAGAAAAAGCAATCTCTACATTCAACACAGTCTCCAATAAAATTCAACATTCTTAACAGAATTGGAATAAAGAATCCTAAAATGCATATGAACATACAAAAGATCCCTAATAACCAAAGCAAACCTAAGCAGAAAGTGCAAAGTTGTAATGCCATTAATGTCAGTTCTCAAATTATACTACATTGTTATAGTAATTGAAAAGGCCTGGTATTGGCCCAAACCACACACAAATACCAAAGGAACAAAATAGAGCAAAATAAGTTAATGTTCACAGTGATAGCTAACTACTTCTTTTTACAAAGTGTCAAAAGCACACTGTGAGAAAAAAGACAGTATCTTCAATGAATGTTGTATGGAAAGCAGGATAGTCACAAGTACAAGAATAAAATTAGATCTATATGTCACCCTGCATAAAATCGATTCAAATAGGTTCAGAGATGATAATGTAAGATTTGAAACGTAGAATATGCTAGATGAGAACATAAATAAAACAATTCAATATATAGGCACTCCAATAGCACAATAATTAAGCTCAAGAATTAACAAATAAGTTCTCTAAGCCACCCCTCCAGTCCAAGAAGCAAGTGGGAGCCACATCCATATGCTTGCATGCCTAGTCTGGCCTAGGATCTTCACTCTGGACCACTCCTCCCCATCATGCCTCCAGATCTTGGCCCAGAGGAAAGCTGTATCTGTGAGCTCTCTTGGTGAGTTTGACTCAGTTGGTTACCTCGTCTGTCCCTCTCCAGGCCCATATCCAACAAGGAGTCCAATCCTCATGCCTTCCTGCTAAGTCAGACCCAGAAACCTCACACCAAGCTATTGCCACCCTCCACTCTACCCCTCAGGGGCAAGACACATGTAGGATTATATCCACAGGCTCTCGTTCACTCTGATCCAGAACTCTAAACATGCACCTCTACTCTAGGACCAGGCCAAGGCAGGACCCACATTTGTGCACTCTCTTGACTAGTTTGTACCAGGACACTCACCCCATGTTGCCTCTTCACTCCTCTCCTCCAGGTTCAGACACATGTAAACCTGAATCTATGTGTTCTCTTCCCAAGTCTGACCTAGGAACTTCACTGTACACTTCCAATCTCATGATGTCTCTCTGGGCCCAGGCACGAGTCCCTTCTGCAAGTTCTTTTGGATGGAGCCCAGACAAGATACACATACACATGCTCTCTTGCTAAGTCTGATCCAGATTCCTGGACCTGTGCTGCCCTCCAAGCATAGTCTTAGCCAAAAGTCACATTCATGTGCTTTTTCAGAGATCTGGCTGCTCTCATCTAGAAGCTGCACAATGGGGTTTTCTTATACTTCAACCAATCAATCTCAAACCACCTTTAAGGCCCATAAATCATTAAGAGCCATTTGAGGGGTAGTGTGGAAGCATACTACAGTAGAAGCTTCCATATATATATGGAGAGGATCGAAATGAAATCACCAAATAGTGGGGGAGACAGAGCCCCAATTGGACATCTCTTGTCACTGAATGAAGCTGTTAGTACCAGGAATGGGTTACATATAACTGAGTTGTTGACCAAAAGGGTCTCATGGGAAACTCCAAATAACCAGAGCTGTTGCCAAGACTATGGGTTACTCTCCACAAATGGATGGCAAAGCCCTATCACTGAAGACAACATCTACATAATTCATTGAACATGGAGAAGTCAAACTGGTGCCTATATAGAGCCTTTTCCCCTATAGGCTTGTGTCTTTGGTGCAGGAAACACTCTGAATGTTACCAAAGGAGAAATGTAAACATCAACCCAGCTACAAACCCTCTGCTCTACAATGAAGTCCTGCCTGTAAGATATGCTAGTGCAATGATAGCTTGAAATTTGTGGGAGGAGCCAACCAATATATGATTTGACCTTAAGCCTACTCCACTAGTTGGAACCTATACCTGACACTCTTTGGGTGAACAAGAACCAAGACTAGATAGCTCAGGGACCTAGGGAGAAACCAAATAATAAAGGGCTTTAAGAAAAAAATAACCACAAACAAGCATAGCAATAAAATGACTTTCAATGACCTTCTTCTGTACTCATAGATTGCCTTGCTCAGCAATCATCAGAGAAGTTCCCTCCTGTAGCAGATGGGAACAAATACAGAGATCCACAGGCAGACAATAAGCAGAGAGTGAGTAACCTTGGGGCACTCAACACTAAAGGGAATGTCTCCATCAAATCCATCCCCTCAGGGTTCAGAGAACACAGGGGAAGAGGAAGCAGAAAGAGTGGAAAAGTCAGAGGAGATGGAGGGCACCAAGGAAACAAGGCCTTCTAAGCATAACATGACCATTGCCTGTAAGAACTCACAAAGACTGAGGTGGTATGCATAGGTCTTGCATGGATCTACACCAGATGGGGGCCTAGAGATGAAAGGAGAAGTGGACATATGTCCCTATCCCTAACCCTGAAGTTACCTCCAATTGATAACCACTTACAAATGAAAATTTGGTTCCCTTTAAGGGAGTCTCGCTGCAGAAACAAATTGCACTTAAGGCTAGGCTGCATGCCCACCAGGAGATGGCCAACAGAAAATAAACTCAATTGCATCTTTGGGGGTCCCCTGTCTTTGGAGGTTCTGTGTTTCATAATGTCATGTTAAAGCTACTTCTTTTTTTCTTTTTTTTAAATCTTCTTTATTTTTATTTTTCTCTCTCTTTTCTTACCCTACATATATAATATGGCCTCTGGTTTTATGTTTTTATGAGATTCCTGAGTGTGTGAATGAGTGGGTGTCTGTCTATATCTGTTTCTTGTGCCTTTTCTTTCTGATTGTTTTGTCCTATTCTGATGTGTTTGTTTTAATTTTATTTCACTTCATTTTATTCTTTTCCCTTTGAAGCCTGTTTGTTTTCCAATGGGAGACAGAAAGGGGGGTAGATCCAGATGAGAGGGGAGGCAGGTAGAAACTGGAAGGAATAGCGAGGGCAAACCATAAACAAGATATATTATATCAAATAATCATTTTCGATAATGAAAAAATAATAAAAGACCCCTACAGCACACTGGTTAGCAGTGAATTAGAATCACCACAGTCTCTCTAATCAGTAATCAATATTGAGTATCTGAAGGACAACCTGATCACTCCTCCTATATGACCTGAAATCAACAAAGATTGGCCAACAGCAAACACAGAATAAACCTAAGCAAGCTAGAGTCTCAAATCAGATACAAAAAAACTAAACTGAAATGTTCAGGCCCTATCACAAAAGCAGAAACAATATATGGAAATGAATGCATTAATCCTATAGATTACTTAGATGAACATCAGGGTGCAAAATTTAAAAAGGACAATTATAAACATGATACAACAATTAAAGAATCTCAAAGAAAGAACTTAAAGAGGACAGAAACAAACTCCCAATTAATGTCCAAGAAAACATAGCCGGGTGGTGGTGGCGCACGCCTTTAATCCCAGCACTCGGGAGGCAGAGCCAGGCGGATCTCTGTGAGTTCGAGGCCAGCATGGGCTATCAAGTGAGCTCCAGGAAAGGCGCAAAGCTACACAGAGAAACCCTGTCTCGAAAAACCAAAAAAGAAAAAAGAAAACACTAGCGAATAGCTGAATGGAATTAGGAAGGCAATGCAGGATTTAAAACTGAATTCAGTAAAGAGATAGAAACACTAATTAAAAACTTAAGCTGAAATGAAGATAGAACCAAAAAATTTGAAGACACAGCTAGAAAAAACAGAGTAAACTTACAAATGAAGTTTGTAACAGTAGGAACCAAAAAATTTTAAGACCCAGTTAGAAAACACAGAGTAAACTTTGGAGGGGTGGGCAAAACAGCTTGACCACACAGCTGCCATGACAGGCTTAGAACCCTGGGCACACCTTCTGGCAGGCAACACCTGGACCCAGAAAAAGGCATAAGCTGACTCCACCCAGGGAGGGCCTGCATCTAAGAGGAAATACCTAACATTCAAACATTCCTTATATCCATAGACAAATGCCAGCCAATCAGGGTTCTGAACCCTGGAAATTCCCCTCTCCCCAAACTCTGCTATGATAAAAAACCCCACCCTATCTGGGCTCAGGGCTCTCTGCTCTCACCATTGTGTGGGACAGGGAGTGTAGCCAGAAGTTTCTCTGGTCCTGCCCCGCCCCACAGTTGAGACAAATTTCTCCCACCCACATCCTGCAGCCACTTGGTCCCAAGTAAACACACAGAGGCTTATATTATTTATAAATTGTATGGCCTATGAGTCAGGCTTCTTGTTAGCTAGCTCTTACAACTTAACACATTTCTATTAATCTATATGTTGTCATGTGGCCGTGTTATTACCAGTCACTGGCATCTTGTTGCTCCTTGGGCGGTGGGCTGGTGTTTCCCCTCCCACCTGTCTCTTTCCTGTATCTTTTCTGTATCTCTGCTTGGATTTCCTGCCTGCCTCTAAGCTGTCTTGCGATAGGCCAAAGAAGCTTATTTATTAACCAATGAGAACAACATATATTCACAGAGTACAGAAAGACATCATCCCACAGCAAGGGAGTCCAAGCTCTGAGCTTGAAAATAAAGGCTCTTTGCTTTTACATAAGGGATTCGGTCTCTGTGGTGGTCTTTTGGGGGTCCCCACAATCTGGGCATAACATAAACTTTAACAGTAGGATAGATCAAGTAGAAGAGAGACTATCAGGATTTGAAGATAAAGTAGAGGAATTGAATCAGTCAGTTAAAGAAAATAATAATTCTTTTTTAAGTGAAAGGAATAGCATTAGTTTAGGGATACCATGAAAAGACCAAATAAAACAGTAAGCTAGGACAGTCATTGTCATTCACAATATTCACAGTATCTAGGGAATAGATAGGGAATAGAAGCAGCCTATATGTACATCGACTGATCAATGGATAACAAAAATGTGGCATATATATATATATATATATATATATATATATATATAGAGAGAGAGAGAGAGAGAGAGAGAGAGAGAGAAATTCTTTTCAGCTATAAAGAAAAATGAAATCTTGAAATTTGCAGGTAAATAGATGAATGTGGGAAAATGTCACACTGAGTGAAGTAACTTAGACTCAGAAAAACACATGATGTTTGTTGTGTCTTTCTTGTGGATCCTAAATCTGAATCTTCAGGTTTGAGTGTATGATCTGGAGTGTTAGATGCCTGGAGAGTGAGAAGAGCAGGAACTCTACAGAGGGAGCAGAAAGACATGGGTGCTGTGACAGGAAAAGGCAGGAAAATGAAGGGAAAACTTAACTTGGGAAGGAGGGAAATACAGTTACCGAGGTAAAGAAGAGTGTTAACAATCACTAAGAATGCTTGGAAAAACAATGAGGAAATCTATTCTTTTTCAAGTTTACTTAAATACACACATTTAATACACACACACACTCATATATATATATATATACATATATATACACATATATAATTTTAATGCAGTTATCCCACACTGTGCCCCACCCCAGTATCTAAGAGACTCTCAGAACAATAAAGCTTATTGCTATTGCTCTTGACTACCTGCTACAATAGAAAAATGTGATAGTCTAAATGAGAAATATCTCCCACAGTCTTGGGCATTTGAACACTTGGTCCACAAGTTAGTGGCACTGTTTGAGGAGGCTTAGGAAGTATGGCCTTGTTTGAGGAAGCATGTCACTGGAGGCAACATTTGAGAGATAAAATACTTGCTCTATTTCTAATTCACTCTCTCTGCTTTACTCTTGTAGTTTCAGATACGAGCCTCCAGTTTCCTGCCTTCAATCCACCACTATAAACTCCAACAATCTGGGACAATAAGCCCAAATAAACTCTTTCTTCTTTGAGTTGCCTTAGTTATTGTATTTTATCACAGCAATAGAAAAATAACTAACATGGAAAGTAGAACTCTGTTGTTGAAGACACAACACACTTCTAGGAGAGATCATTGAGAAATCAACCTGATAATGATTTAAAATCCTCCTCCATGGGAACAAGATCTCAGTGTCACAAACTGATATATAATCTATGAAGGCAGAAAAGTTTACAAAACCCCACCCAGCGATAAAGCCTGAGAACCACAACAATGGCAAGACAACCAAGGTATTCCCCAGTGGTGCAATAGTGGAACTTTTATCTCTAAGACAGCCAACTGATGTCTAATTGGACCTAAACCCTGCTCAATTGGAGGTAAGTCATATCTGATACTATAAACCTGGCCAATAACCTATGATTGTAGGGTTCATAGGCACTAGAGGAAAACCTACTACAGCCATATTGCTAAAGTTATACAGTTGCCTTTTAAGTACATATCTTTATACCCATAGATAAGTGCAGCTATCACATCTCATCCAAAAAAACATTTCTTAAGCAGAGGAAGACTATTGGAAACATCTACAACCAGTCAAAATGCAAAGAAAAAGTAAATGTCTGTGGGGTGCCCAGCCCCATATTGAACATCTGTAACCCACTCCCTACACCTAAGGTTCAGGGGACATTGCCTAAGAGGGCACAGGGAGATTATGAGAGCTTGAGAAACAGGACAACTGTTGCATGATACTTCCTTCTAGACAGGAGCGGACTGTTTCTCCCATGAATCTAATCAACATGGCTGTCTGAAAATACCTTCAAAGACCACACCAGTTGACATGCCAACGTGATGGAGGATAATTTCATGAGGCCCTCCCATGTGAAAGAGGAGAGAAGAGCTGCTGGCACTCAATTGGACAATGGTTGCTGAGGGAAGGAGAATCAGTGTTTTGTTTGCTGTAGTTTGGTTTAATTTGATTTTTGGCATGTTGTTTTTGGTGTTTGTTTGTTTGTTACAGGGATGATCACCTAATACTATGTGGTTAGGCCTAAACACATGCCAATAAAGGCAGCACTGATTAGAGTCTGTAAGATCCTGACTAACATAATTCATGTCCAGAAAATCAAATACCATATATTCTATCTAATATTAGTCCTAGCTTCAAGTCTTTTGTTTTGTGTGTTTAACTTAGAGCACAAGTGGAAGCCAAAAAAAAACTAGACATGGGTTGTTGATGGAGGGTATATGAGTGGAAATAGTAGAATATGAGTGAGATGAAAATGGAGGAGGAAACACTGGGGAAGCAGTAAAAAAGTTTATTCAGGGAGAGATGTAGACGTTGGGGAACTCAGGGGATTGGGAGGAGGACTAACCCAAAGATAGTGTGTATGGAAAAGCCATGTTGAAGCCTATTATCTCTCAACTCAGTTTAATATTTTGAAATTATAGTAGAATACAGGCAATATGAAAGAAAATGGCTCAATACTAGAGATTAAAGGATTAAGTGGGGATGGATGCTAGAGGATGAGGTGGAGGAGAGGGTTGTGGGGAGGGTATCCTAAACTATGGATATATGAAAAAGTCTCATGGAAACCTACAAGTTAAGAAGCTGGTTTCAAAATATTAATTTAAACAAAAATATTTCAAACAGAGGAACCTTACATGGGTAGACAATGTCACTCCCAGAAGACATAAATTATTATATGAAAATAACAGTGGAAGGCATGGGAAACTTCTCTATATGCTATTGGTCAGGGAGGTCACACCATTTTCCAAAATAATGCAAGCTCTTTCATTGCCCTTGCTTAAATACCATGATTAGATGGTATAGTCCTTTTTCCAAATAAACCATAAACTTTGGCTGTAGTACCTAAAGAAATCAATCTCAAACTGATTAGTAAACCTCTTCCCTGTTGCTAACTTTCATAGTGATGGAGAGGGACATGTAGAGTGCTAGGGGAATAAAGACATTAACAGTCTTAACCATTGCTAGTACTTGCATGCTATAACACTGACCTGTCAGGCAGGATGTGCTCACTCATACAATTGTGGTATGATAGTTATGCCAGAAACCAAATACTTCTATTTGGTTTTGAGGCTTGCTCAATAGGAGGCAATTTGTGAAGGCTGCTATAATACTGATCAAAAGCCTATGGTTAAGAAGTTCACAGGCCTTAGCATAGAACTTGCTATTGTAATTTTACTAAGTGGTCATGCCGTCAAATGACATTTTAAATATTTGTGTTTGTATTCACAGACCTAGGCTGTTCAACCACCTTGGTCAAGGAAGGTTCTTTTTTTTTTTTTTTTTTTTTTGAGCTACAGCCAGTGGAGTGATACATAACTGTTGAAAATTTTGAGATTAATAGACTTAGTTTTCAGCCCTGCTGGGATGTCTGTACTAACCCTTTCACCACCAAGGATCCAAGAACATCAAGGAAGAGGAAGCAGAGAGAAAGTAAGAGCTGAGGGACAGAGAACTGTGCTATTAAATGCTGTCTTCTGAGCATGACATGGTTACCACATTCATGAACTCATATACACTGTGTTGATCTGTAGAAGACTTACACAAGAACAAGCCAGCCAAAATTCCAGCATAGATAGGAAAGGTGCTCTACAGGCTCTATCCTGCACTGAGGAGCTATTGGTGGTCGATAGCTTCTGGGGACAGGAGAATCATTCTTCTTTGAGGGTGTGAGTACTAGTAAGTTTCTCATGCTTCACTGGATGGACCCATGTACATACTCATAAGGACTACACTGATTAAACTTGATGAGTTATTAAAAAAATCAAGACTGGATATTTAGAAGGTGCCTCCTTATTAGGGGGAGACAGAGGGACAATTAGGGTTGATATAATCATATTTCATTGTATGCCTACATGAAGTATTCAAAGAGTAAAAAAAAAAACTTCAAATGTATGATATTCTGATACACACACACACACACACACACACACACACACACACATATATATATGATTCAACATGTGTTTCAAACTAAAAGAATAGAAACATAATTTTGTTTTGAATATTGTAGGCACAAGTTTTTGCAGAAACATTCAGATTTCTTGTTCATTCTATTTTCTATTATTATAAAAATGAATAATATTCTATGTTTTAAATTTTTTAAATCCTGAATACTATGGGTTCTACTGTTTCCAAACTCTCTGAGCCTCAATTTCATAATCTATAAAATGAGACTACTAATATCTAATACTTTTATTCATTTGAATAAAAATCTCGAACACTTTCACTGAGGTTTACATTGAATATTTAGAAGATCTTAATGTGTGTACCCTTCTTTTTTTCACTTAAAACCAATAACACATATAAATAGAAATGGTCAAATAAGAAATTGTATCTGGAATGCATAAACAGAGATAACCAACCTAACCCATAATCTCACATATAACATTGATTCAATTAATATGGAGAAAGCTCTCATTTGGTGCACACATCAATACAATGTGTTTCAAAACTTACCAGCAGTTGCATCAAAGGATGGATGAGAAAAAGGCCCAACAGCAATTTGCATTGGAAAGAGATATCCAGGAATACAGCGCTTAGGATGAGGCTGGTTCACTGAATATAAAAAAAAGCAAGACATCTTGTTTTTAATTCTAAGATCTTTGAAATTAAAGTCTGATCATCTACACGTATAGCAATTTTTAGAAATATTTGATGGAATTGAAATAATTAATGTGAAATATTTTTATTTGTAAATAATTTCACTAGCATACAGAAATGAATATAGCATCCATAATCAGGGTCACATACAAAAAGTAGAAATTGGAGTTCAAGTATCTTAAGTATTATTCAGTGTCCCTTAGAGTACTGTCTTTACTGATTATTGTGTAAACTTTCAATTTAAATCAAAATGGCTTCTTGGTATATCTATATATTTAAAAAGTGTAAGGTAAATGTTACTGTAGTTATTAAACCTTCAGCTTTAAGAAACTATAATTTAATTGTAGATAGAAACACACAACCAAAGAGCTACAATTAACTGGAATCTTTTGCAAGGGGTATAAAATGTAATATGGATATTACTCAACAACATAACTAAGATGAAATTTGAATTTCAAATGAGGACTTCTGAAGGCTATGAAATTTTATTCTGACCTCAAAAGAAAAGAATAGATCCATCTTCTAAGTATAGCAGGAAGAACAACATTCTAGATAGGAGCTAGGGTGCAATCATGGCAAGTGATAGAAAAATAGTAAGAAAGTTTTAGAAAAGAACATAAATTTTAACAATAGAGAAGTAAAATTATCTTTATTCTCAAAAAAGTACATTGTTCAGGCAATGTAATTGTCTAGGCAACCATAGAAGCTGTGAGTCCATGCACACACTGGACATGTCTAATTCAACCACATTCCAGTAATATCTCCACATCCATGAGTACATAAGCAGTACAAATTGGACCTAGTGAGTTAATAAGGAAACAAAGAACACACAAAGTTTGGAGGAGATGGAAATGTGGGGAATAGATCTGGAAGGAGTTAGGAAAGGAGTAGGGGTGAAAATGATCACAATACAGTGATGGAAATTTTCAAAGAATTAATAAAATATTGTATTTTAAAAGTACATTACAGGTAAAAACATAATTCCAGTTTTACTAATACATTATAATGATACCATTCTCATTTTACTATCCAACTAAGAAATTTGCCAAGTTAAAATGAGTATAAGAATCCCTTAAAAACCATAATGCACAAAAGACACAGTCAAAGCCTGTTGAAATGCAGTAACTGTTTGAATGTTCATTTTAGTTCATAAACAAAATGATAGAATTAGAATGTCAAAAGATCACAAAATTTATTGAACCTAGCACAGTGAAATTTAATAAATTAAAAAGGCTTTTGCTTAATTTTTTTTTAAAGAAAACCGGTTGTAAACAGAAGAAAAAGAGCTCAAAAGAAGGAATAAGATTTAGAGACTCATTCATTTGCACACTCACGAATACCATAAAAACACTAAATTGCAAGTCATACTATGTATTCAGAAGACCTGGTGCAGAACCTGTGCAGTCTCTGTTCATGCTCTGTTGGCCTTTTTTTTTTTCAAAAATTCTGATCTACAATATACCAATCTTTATTAGAATTCCCCAGGTTAAAAAAATCGTAATTTCAATAAAACAAGCACTCAAGTGCCAAAAATGCCAGCTGTACAACATAGAAAACAGATGGATAAACATAATAATTCAATAGTAAGGTAATTTATGGAATAGACCATGGGCTATATAAATATTTTTGTTAGGTGAGCCAAAGAATTAATGTCATTTGAAGTTTCACAAATAGAAAAACAATACAGCAAAAAAAGTCAGAAGTCGTATATGGGATACTTTGGTATTTGATAAGTTTTAAGTATAGATATAAATTATAGTTCACCAAAAAGTCTCAATCAACAGCAGAATAAAATTAAGGTTTTTAAGAATAGAAGTACATGGTAGGGTCAGAATGTGAAGAGGCAAATGATAACACTGATTAGTCACTTGACAGGTAACTAACTTGTGTGGCTCTGAAACACAGAATGAGAGCTTCATGGTCAGAGTTGTCAGTAAGATTGATTTCTGTTCAGAAAAACTAAGGCTGCAATATTAACTGTCAGATATTATAATGAGATGTGTGGTGAAAGAATCTAAGCTACCTTCAGTGGAAGTATTGAAGAATAGACTTGATGGCCACTTGTCAACATATTATTGAGGAGAGTCATACATCAATCAAGTAGGAAGTTGCAATAGATAATGTCTATAGGCTTCTCAAATAGTAATGTTCTCTGATTCTAGAAGTCCATGAAAACTCATGGTATTATAATGGAAGTGTCATTATATCAGTGTTGATACCAGTGTCTTGTCATGATTAATGATATAATGAGAATGTTAGATATGTTAATGGAGTGACCACTTATCTTAAAGTGTTTTCTAGTTAGCAGTAATACTTTATAATAAGTAGACATTTGTCTCCATTTAAATTACCAAAGAATTCCAATTGAATTGATTATTACTGCTTTGTGAATATCAAATTAATTTGCTACATCAAATGCTTTCAAATTTGCATCAAGAGAAGAATTAAGATTTATCTATGGTTTAAAAATGTATGTTGTTAATAGCAAGAAATTTCAGTGTCTGTCCTTTGACATGTCTATTCCAATTCCATTTAGCATACTTTTTCCTCATTAGGTTTAATTTATAGGCATTATATGTCAATTATATCAATCTAGCTTATGTATCAAAAGTTATAAAGCCCACAACCACTGATGAAATGTAGTCCACCATGAGGAATAAACATAAAAAGGGACTAATTAGTGACTATCAAATAGCTTTATGTACATTTACAAGAATAAGTATGTATATAATATGATAAATAAAATATCTGATAAGAAATAGAAACCAGCCGGGCGGTGGTGGCGCACGCCTTTAATCCCAGCACTCGGGAGGCAGAGCCAGGCAGATCTCTGTGAGTTCGAGGCCAGCCTGGGCTACCAAGTGAGTTCCAGGAAAGGCGCAAAGCTACACAGAGAAACCCTGTCTCGAAAAAAAAAAAAAAAAAAGAAAAAAGAAATAGAAACCAACCCCCCATAAAATGAAACAATGTTGGTTGTTAGTTAAAAATGGTAAATAAATGGACTATAGCAAGTAGATAAATGAATATGAAATGAAGATATATAGAAACACTGTACCTCAAAGAGTAAACAGTCTAAAAATCAATGTACACTGAGAAATCCTCCTTCATGTTGTTGGTCAAGGTTGTCCAATAGACTATCAAAACACTACAGGCTATTGTTATTGCATTTGGTTGTGGTGATATATTGTGTACCCTAATAAACTAGCCTGAAGATCAGAGGACAGAGCCAGCCACTAGATTAGACATGGAGGCCAGGCAGTGGTGGCACACACTTTCATTCCCAGCACTTGAGGTCTCATGCCTTTGTTGGGAAGCACAGAAGCCTTTGCTTGGGAAACACACATGCCTTTAACCCAGGAAGTAATAGGGCAGGGCAGAGAATGGTATGTAAGGTATATGAGGAAACAGAAACTCACTCTCTTTAGACTGAGGATTTTGTAGAGGTAAGAACTAGTGGTTGGCTGTTCTGCTTCTCTGATCTTTCAGTTTTCTCCCTGATATCTGGCTCTGGGTTTTTTTTTTTTAATTAAAAGTCCATCTAAGATCCTGAGGTGGAAGGCATGTTCATGTAGCTAAAGACACCATGCACTTTGGACACCAGACCCAGAGGTCCCAACCTGCATCTAACCTGAAATCCTCCTACTCCCTGAGGACTAGGCACCAGAACTACCATGCAAGCTTCCCAAGGAAGGAAGCAACCAACCACCAACTGTGCAACAGTCTTATCCATGAACCACATGACAACTATGAACCACAACAATGACCAGAATGGCATATACCTCTTCAGGTAGAGAGGTGGTGTGCATGCATTAGTAATAACCAACAGCTCTTTAATTTGACTTAAGACATGCTCAACAAGAGGGAAACCATGCTTGGTACTGGAAACTCAGCCAGCTTGCTATGGCTAGTGAGGTCATGGATCTTGGAAGAGAACCTATAACCACCACTATACTAAACCAGCATAATCTTTAACTACATCTTAAATATCTGCCCTTATATCCAAAGATAAGTTCTCACCCCTCATCATGAAAACTTCTATCTGCAATATAGGGAGATCATTGCAGAAAATTACAACCAATCAAAACGCAGAATTGTGGAGCTCAGTCGCAACTGATACATCTACAAAATAATTCCCACACCTTAAGCTCAGGAATAATTCTGAAAGAGGAGGCAGAAAGATTGTAGAAACTAGAAGAACAGGGAGTTTTCTGTTTGATTGTGTCTCCTAGAAATGTCAGAGGTTACACCCATGAGGTTTCACCAACATGGCTACTTAAGCATGAGCATAACAAAGAAAACACCAATAGACATGTTAATGAGGAAGGGGGAAGTTCAGAAAAGCCTCAGTCCTACACAAGGAACCATAGGCAAGTGAGGAATGTTGAAAGCAGGAGAAATAGCCTTCCTTAGGAAAAAGCACACCAATTTCATATCCAATAACAAATGGCCAGTCCTGAAAACATGCTTGTACAAATAGCATTATATGGACAGAACAGGTTGTAACACACACACACACACACACACACACACATGCACACGCACACACCCACACACACATTGTATAGCACAAATTAAAGAAAATAAGGCCATGAATTTGAAAAATAGTAAGAGAGTGGGTACATGGCAGGGTTAGAATAGAGGAAAGAAAAGGGAAAAATGATGTAATTATATTATAATCTCAAATTTAAAAACATTAAAATCTACATTACAACAAAAATTCAATGAATGCATATGCTATATGAATAGAACTGGTTTTATTATATAAATACATATTTTAATAAAATAAAAGTTTTAAATAATATATTTTTAAAGCTCAATAGAGTAAATTATAAAGCATGGGAATTATAGGTAGCATTTTATTTTAATAAATATTAATCCAGTAAATTCTTTCATTTAAAGGCTTTGATTCAGCATCATTAATAAAGGCAGAATAATGTGATCATTAAAAAATTCTAATTTTTTTATCAATTTTTATCACCCCTAAATGAAACTCAAACTCATTAGAAATAATTCTAAACTTACCTTTCATTGTTAAACAATTAGTTTCTGTCTCTACATGTATTTATTTGATATTTCCTTTACTATATATACATATATATTACTTTTGTAAATAGCTTTCGTTTAACATAATGTTCTCAGGATTCCTTCATGTTGTTGTGGTATTGAGTTTGTTCTAATTTGCATTATCCTAATTGCTGAGGACAATGAACATTTTTTGAGGTATTTCTGAGCCAGTTTTGTTTCTTCTATTGAGAACTCTCTTTATATTCCTAGCCCAGTTCTTAGTTGGGTCATTTGTTTCCTTGATTCTTTATTTATTGAATTATTTGCATATTCTAGATCTCAATCCTTTGTCAAATGTATAGTTCAAAAGATTATCTCCTTATGTGTTTTTTTTTCTCCAGTTAATTGTTTCCCTAGCTGTGCAGAGCATTTTAGTTTTATGAGGTCTCTCTTGTCAGTTACTACCCTTAATTACTGGACAAATGGAGGCCTATTAATAAAGTCCTATCCTACACCTATATTTTGTAGGATATTGCCTATGTTTTCTTCTAACAGTTTTAGTGTTTCAGGCTTTAAATTGAGGTCTTTGATTCACTTGGATCCAATTTTTGTGCAAGGTACTGAATACAGGTCTAATTTCATTCTTTGGCATGTGGATATCCAGTTTTGTTGGTTGTTGCTGAGAGGTTGAAGGTAAGCCCCTATTAAAGATGTCATATACCAGAACATAGGACTCAGATTATCTAAGCTGCATCTAACATGAAAGTCTCTTTCTCTTCATGATTTCTTTGAGTATTTGTGTGCTTTTGTGGTTCTATACGAATTCTTAGGTTGCTTTCTTTAGTTTTGTGATGTATGACATCAGAATTTTGATAGAAAATTGCATTAAACATGTAAGTTTGTTAATATACTCATTTTCATGATATTATTCTACTAATTCAGAAACATGAAAGGTCTTCACAGAATCTATTGTCTTCTATGATTTTCATTTTCAACATCTAGAAGCTTCCATTGCAGAGGTCTTTCACTTCTTTAGTTAGGTTTATTTCTAGGTATTTTTGAGCTATTATGAATGAAACATTCTTCCTAATTTCTTTCTTGTGACTTCATTGTTAGTATATACATCAAACCCACTGTTATTGTATGTTATTGTATGTTGAGTTTGTATCCTACAACTTTACTGAAAGTGCTTATTAAGTCTAGGAATTTTCTGCTAGATTCAATGGGGTCTTTTAAGTGTAGGGTTAAATAATTTGACGTACTCATTCCCTGTTTTTATCTTTTTCATATATTTCTCTTCTTTATTACTATAGCTAAAACTTTGAGCACTATACTAGTAGTATAGACAAATTTCTAAACAGTCTTATTAAATAAGAAACACAGAGCCAAATACAGGGGTAATAGCCGAAGAGATCAGAGAAATAGCAAATAGCCACAACTAGCCTCAGCTTACCACCTCACAGTCGCTTCCCCAGAGAGAGAGAGAGAGCTTCTTCCTGTCTAAACTGAGCTTTTATTGCCTTCCTGTTCTGCCTTCTCATTGGCTCTAAACCTAGCCACATCACTTCCTCATCACTGCCTGTCTATACAGACCTCCAGGTCTCTATGGTTGGTACTGGGATTAAAGGCTCATGTCACCATGCTTGGCTGTCTCCTTGACCACACAGAGACTCTGCTTGTCATGTGATCAGATTAAGGGCGTGTGCTACCACCACCTGACTTCTGTTTTATGACTCACTATGACCTCTGATCTCCAGGCAAACTTTATTTATTAACATACAAGTAAAATCACATTTCAGCACACTTTAAATATCACCACAGAGTAAAACAGATGAGAGTAGCCATCCTTTTCTCATTCCTGATTTTAAAGAAAATCCACTCCGTTTGTCTCCATTTAGTATAATGCTGTATTCTGATTTTTTGTATATAGTTTATTATTTTTAAATATGCTGCATTTATTTCTAATGTCTCCAGGACTTTAAAAATAAAGGCATGTTGAACTTTGTCAAATGGTTTTCTCTATCTATAGATATGATCATGCGGTTTCTGTCCATAAGTTTATTTACATGGTATACTATATTTATTGATTCGCATATATTGAATCAACCTTGTATCACTGAGATGAACTCCACTTGTTGTATGATGCATTGATGTGTTCCAGAACTTGGTTTACAAATATTTTGTTGCAGTTTTTCGCATCTATTTTTACAAGGGAAATTGGTGTGTAGTTTTCCTTTCATTGTTGTGTTTTCACTCAGTTTTGGTATCGGGATAATACTGGCTTTGTACAATGAATTTTCAAGTGCCACTTCCTGCAACAGTTAAATATATTAAAAATAGACTTAGAAGTACCAATATCGATCAGTGTCACATTAAGGAAAGAAATCACAGCACTTTACCTTGAATTAATTTGATCAAGGATGAGCCCAAGTTTGAATTATCCTCTTCTTTCCTTGTGTATTCGTTCTCTGTGTAACTTATGGTTTCTGGATTGTCTGCAGTATGTCCAGTGTTGGACTCTGATCTGTTCCTCTTGCCTGTGCCTTGTCATACATGCATGCCTGATGTATGTTTCTTTTGTTGTGGGTTTGTGTGTTGCCTATGCCAGCCTGATGAATAACTGTGAATCTGCCTTTCCCTAACAAAGAGCTTTGCTCTTTTTCAATCAGCACAGAAAACACCACATGGAGAAGTAATGAGGCTTTCTTTATAGAAATCTTTAATGGAATTTTAAAAGGAATTAAGTTATTTACTCCAACTGACCCCAGCTATCTCCAAAGCACTCAGTACTACAAACATACCCTTATCAAGTAATATCTTTATGCTGCTTTCAACATCTATATTTGTGGTATAAGATCACTCTTAACCTGTTTGCTCTTTTTAGCAAATGATTATCATAACACACATATATACATACATGTATTGCTGTCTGGGTCAGGGGCATGGAATAATGCATATCTTAAAATTAAAGCTATGAATTGCCTTACATTGCAAAAAAACTGATTACATGGGAAAACCAAGGCAAGTAAGGATGTTTCTTCTAATGGAGCCATTAAACAAAAAGGCTGAGTACACAGCAATCTTAAACCTCAAGTGACTTCAAGGCGTATTTTTAACTCAGCTAAAAGATTTAGTAAAATTCCTAGTCTCTTTGAATGTGAAACATATTTCCATAAAATGTATCACCATACCTTCCCTTTCTATTTTGTGGAACAAACTGAGAAGTATTGGTATTAGATCTTCTTTGGAGATTTTATAGAATTAAGCAATGAATCCATCTGGTACTAGACTTCTCTTTCTGTGGAGATTTTTGATTACAGCATTGGTTGCCTTGCTTGTAATAAATCTGTTTAAGTTACTTGTGTCTTCTGGTTTTAATTGTGGTAGATCATGTGAAATTATAAAATCATCAATTTCTTAGAGATTTTCCAGCTTCTTGGAGGGTGTTTTCAAACTATTCTCTAATGATGCTTTAGATTTTCTTGGAGTGTGTTGAAAATATCTCATCCTTTTCATCTCTAATTTTGTTTGATTTGGGTCTTTCCTCTCTTTCTTTCTTTTTTTTGGCAATCTGATATTTCTACCTTTGTATGTGAATTAAGGTTTTTCTTTTTTCACATTTCTTTCAGTATTGTTTCTTTACTTTGTATTTTTGATATCTTGATTATTCATTATTGAGGGTTTCTTGTCTGGTCATGTCTATTTGGGATGTTAAATGCCTCTTGTATTTGAAGGTATACTTCATTCTTTAGGTTTGGGAAGTTTCCTGCTCTAATTTTGGTAAATTGTCTCTATTCCTTTTGATTTTATCTCTGCTCCATCTATGCATAAATTCACAGGTTTTACCTCTTAAATATATCCCACACTTCTTGGAAATATGTTTTGATTCCTTATCATTTTCCACATACATGCTTGTATTATTGTCTTCTCTTTGCCACATTGGAATGTTGATTGGCTTGGTCTTGTGCAAGTCTTGTGCAAGCAGCCATAGCTGCTATGAGTTTATGAGTGCAACATCTCTTTCACATCCACAAAACTTTACTCCCTGACCTCTAGTTCTTACACTGTTTCTGACCCCTCTTCTGCAGTGCTCCTTGATCCCTGGAAATAGAGGGTAATAGAGATGTCCTCTTTAGGAATGAACATTCCACAGTCACTTATTCTCTGCATTTTGATTAGTTTTAAGTCTCTGCACTAACTGCCATCTGCTGGCTGGATGATATAGAATTTCAATGCCATTTTGATTTGCATTTCATTTCAGTGTCATTTTGATTTGCATTCCCCTGATGAGTAAGGATGTTGAACTTTTGTTCATATATATATATGAACATATATGTGTGTGTGTGTGTGTGTGTGTGTGTGTGTGTGTGTGTGTACAGGTCATTTGTGTTCAATCTTAGTTTGTTTTATTTGCCCACTTATTCATTGGATTATATTTTCTTGGTGTTAAAGGTTCTTACATTTATCATATGCTCTAAGTATATATTTCTTTTGTGTAAAAAATACATACATAGTGTCTATATAAAATAACCTTAATACATTCCCCCACAGTACTCTTTGTGAGAGAAAACTTGCTAGAAGGGAGAAAGATAGGGTGATAGGCAATTATGTTCAACATTCATACTATGTTTAAAAGAAATCTTATCATAAAATCTATAACTTTGTAAAATGAATATACACTACTAAATTTTAATCTGCATTGGCTATTATGGTAATTTTCATTTATTCAAACTCTAATTCAGGAGACATGATATAACACAGAACATGAAGATACCTTGTGTTTTGGTTTTTCGACACAGGGTTTCTGTGTATAGCAGCCCTGGCTGTCCTAGAACTTGCTCTGTACAGCAGGATGGCCTCAAACTCAGAGATCTGCCTGCCTCTGCCCTCTGAGTGCTGGGATTAAAGGTATGTGTAGCTGGAGAGTTTTCTCTCTGGGTCCCGCCAAGCCCCAGCAGTCCCTTAGCCCACTTATAAAATAAACATACAGATGCTTATATTATTTAAAATGCTTGGCCATTAACTCAGGTCTATCATTGCCTAGCTCTTACTCTTATATTCAGCCCATTTTTATTAATCTATACTTTGCCACGTGGCTCGTGGCTTATTGGTACCTTACATCTTCCTTGTTCTGGCAGCAGCTGCAGGCATCTCTCTCTCTGCCTTCCTGTTCCCTCAATTCTCCTCTCTGTTAGTCCCGCCTATACTTCCTGTCTGGCTACTGGCCAATCAGTGTTTTATTTATACAGAACGATATCCACAGCAGGTATGTGCCACCACCACCCAACTAAAGATACATTTTCACAAACATCAGGAATAATTTTGACTACTTCATTGTTTAGGTTGTACTCCCAAATCTTTATGTATGAAATGGACTTCATTTGCCTTTTCTTCCAAACAATTAAGAATACTAAGTAGCAGTCTAATTGAAATGTAATTCAAGTGAAAGCATCTAAAAATACTGGGAAAGCATCCACTCTACTGCTTTCTTTATATTAAATCACATTCAATGCCATTTTATATTGTCCTTGCCCATATTTAAGTTTCTGTAGTATCTCAAGTAATGTTTATATCTTTCAATGTTGTAGGCACAAAATTCCAGAATGGCTGAAAACTCTATTTACTCCAATTGTGTGCCAATAAAACTTGTAGCATCCTGAGAAAATTGTATGGAAGAAGATTTTTTTATTATAATTACTAATATTCTTGCTTTGTCATGGGACTGTAACTAATATCTTACCAAAAGTATTTATCAATACAAACTATATGAGAAACACCACAAGGAATTTTGGATGCAAGACATGAATATCAATATCTGCATCTATATTTGTATCTGTAGATAGATAAATAGACTGAAAGACAGATAACTGTACTTGCTAATGATAATAATAATAATAATAAGAAGAAGAAGAAGAAGAAGAAGAAGAAGAAGAAGAAGAAGAAGAAGAAGACCAGAGCTGGAATCCAAAATGAGTTTGCCATTTCTGTAAAACAAAGCATTTGAGCCAGGCTGGCCACCAGAGTTTTATTCATCAGCTATCTTAGCTGCTCACTATGACATCTCAAATCTACTATTAAGTCTTATGGTGATTTTTTTTTCATTTTAATTAGTGAAAATTAACCTAGGATCTTGCATTTTAAAAAACAATTCATACCTTTGTTGAGATTCTTAATTAGATTCTTAATTCTTTAAGAATGATACGTTTAGAAGTATTGATTCATTTCATTATCTCATATTTAGAAGCTTTGAGTTCATTGTATAAGTTTACTATCTGGGCACAGTCAAGTCAGTTTTTGTTGTCTCCTTTTATATCTGTAAATGGGTTATATTTTCTTGTTTTGTACACATTATTATATTGGGAGTAAGTAATCTTAGATTCTTTTTAGATTATTATTCAATTACTGCATCAGCTCATCATAGGGATTGTTTATTTATTTGGCTGAACTAATTTCATGAGTATATTCCCACAGTGTAGTCCATCTGATGGCTTAAAAATCTGTTTTGTTTCTGTCTAGTTATTTTTTTCTTTCACTCAACTTAACTAATTAAGGGTCTACCTTGTATCAGCATAAATCATATTGGTTCAAAGTTGAGATTAAATCACTTGGCCAATCAGATATCAATATCTAATTTCATGTGTATATGTAGCTTAGAGACTGTTATCACAGTTTCAGAAGATAATGTATTTCAACTGTACGCCCAGATATACAAGTACCTTGGTTTATCCTTCTTGGATCACTCCTAATGCAGTGGTCAGGGGAATGTTCATAGTATTCTAGGAACTCTGGTATTATTGCACTTATTTTCAAGCCTCAGTTCCTAGGATTTAACCATAAGTCAAATAAGATTATTGTCATAATTTGGTCATAGAATGTATTTAAGCCCCATTTGCCAGTAATACTTCATCTCTGTGTTGGTGAGTTTGTATACAATGAGAAAGGATTTCAAGTCTATGCTGCTTCTTGCTCCAATTGCTTCTGAGTTGGTAGAGTGTAACATGTATGCAGTGTTCTCCTGGTCTTCAAAATTAACTGTGCTCGCAGGAGAACTCTTCCATAGCTTCCTTTCTTAAACTTCTTTATTCATTATTTTGCATATCTTGGGATATTATCAGCCTCTTTCAAATTGGTTTGCAAAAATATCTCAAAGGTTTAGAGCATTCTTTTCTATGAAATTCTCCAATATCTATTTCAAGTATTTCCTTCATGCACTTCTCTTTAAACTTACAGTGTGTATCTCCTGCTTAACTTTATTCTGGAACAGGAAATCTGACCTGTTGCATAAGAACATGGGCCAGAGGACATGAATGTCACCCTCATTTTACTAGTGGGTTTTTTGCAGACAGGTATCAACCTCAGGTCTTGTAGAGTATTCTCCATCATTAAAGCTCCATACTCTGATCATTCATGGGTACAAGCAATAGAGTCAAGTTATCACATTCATTTCTTATTAGAAATTCCACTCCCTAAGAATTGGCCCAGCAATCCTCTTGTCTTCATATACCACAACACTGAAGTTATATGCACGCCCAGCTTTTAACATGGTGTGAGGATTTGAAGTCAGGTCATCATGTTTGCAAAACAAGTTCTCATACACATTGAGCTATATTTACAGGCTCTAGTCTATGTAGTTATTTATTTCCTTCTTTACTCAGATATGCAAAAAACTTAATGTTTTCAATGATGGCAATAGTTCTAGACACATTTTCTTCCCAGTAGTAATTTCTCCTGCATTTCTAAAATGCATTTATATCTTTATTCCAGATATGTATTATGCTATTAAAGGATAAAGATTGTTTCTAGTGACCAATCTGATATGTGATGAGTCCTGAAACAGAATTTTATTGTATTGAGATAAAAATTACTTTGACCATTTACAGAAGAGCCTCTTTTTAACATTATTTTTATTTAGTCTTCTCTCATATATGCTGGGGATGCTGTGAATGTGTTGCTCTGATTGATTGATAAATAAAACGCTGATTGGTCAGTAGCCAGGCAGGAAGTATAGTGTAGGCAGGATAAGGAGAGAGGAGAATTCTGGGAAGTGGAAGGCTGAGTCAGGAGTCGCCAGCCAGACACAGAGGAAGCAAGATGTGAAAGTATCAGTAAGCCCCAAGCCACATGGCAATTTATAGACTAATAGAAATGGGTTAGTTTAAGATATAAGAACAGACAGCAAGAAGCCTGCCATGGTCATATAGTTTATAAGTAATATAAGTCTCTGTGTGTTTACTTGGGTCCAAGCGACAGGCCACAGGGCTGAACAGAACCAAGAAAACTTTAGCTACACATATATTACTTCCTGACTGCAGTTTCCCCTCCCTCCATGCATGCAGTCACTCCTCACCATCTTCCCCCATCCACTTCTCTGTTTCACTTAAGGAAAGTTAAGCCTCTTAAGTATGCTTCTATATCAATCTCGAGAATATATACATATTCTAGCATTACATAAGTAACTAGATGTGATAAAATTATGGTACCAGATATATTGATATTATTATTATTATTATTATTATTATTATTATTATTATTATATAATGAGTTAAAAGCTGTGCTATGCTGAAAATAGTATATTAAGTAGATAAGATGCTTGGTCATATTTCAATTGTGTAATTTACCTCAAGTTTAACTCATCAACTGTCATTAATTTGATGTGTAGCTTGATGGAGTGAAAGTATACCTAGACAAATAGAAAATCCAAGGCTTAATATGTATTCCTCACCAGGGTGTTACATATAAAATTAATGTTGGTATAATTTGTTAACAATCATGATGATAAGGTAAGAATATTTAAGTAACTTTCCCATGGTAACAGAAAATTACAAATCCACAATGACAATCTCTGTTTCTAAGGAAAAATATTATTTCAGCAGGCAGTAAAAATCCTGGTCAGTACTTTAAAATAATTAATCCTAGATTAAACTGAAGACTCCAAAATTTGAATGTTCTAACTTAGCAAGTTAGAGTTGCATGCAAAGCTACAAATAACCTTCTACATGGATGAGTTTTCAGTCCAGTTATAAGTTAAGTACACTTTTATTAATTGGTTTTATAAGTTACATAATGTTGGTTGTTGAACATTTGCTTAGCATGCACAACGTGATGGATTAAAATCCAGGGACATAAATGAAATCCAACTGTCTTCTATACCAAAGAATATACATGATAAAAGACAGTGTTGCCTTCCAAACCTGGAGGTTTTAAATACAGTATATATTGTCACTGTAAAGCATCTTCTTCAATTGCTATGTAAGAGATTATTTCTGAAGCTAAAGTGAGGCCATACTTTCAACACACATATCATATAACATCTTGTACTCACTAAACCAGTATCTCCAAACTGAAGTTTGTGGATCATCTCCAAAGAACCAGCATCTCCAGAAGAAGCCTTCATGGTGGTAAATCACTGACATTTCTTCATAGTCTCTCACATCTTCATCATACTATGATATAAAACATTTAAAATTTTAAATTACATCACTATATATGACTTGTTTTTTTCATGAATTCTACAGTATATTGGAATACCACTTATGACAGGTTAGGAAATGCATTTTTAGAATATGCTTTTCAGCATTTTCTTTATACCAGTGTGCACAACTAATGATCTTGCTGATTTAAATATTATAATTCATTTCTTCTTGGTAGATCTTAATTTTCTTTTCATTTTGAATGAGTTTTATAAGTAATATCTTTCCATGTGGAAAGAACTATTGTATAAATATCACACACACACACACACACACACACACACACACACACACACACACGTATGAATTGAGTTACCCTACATGGAGGATAATGCTCATCCCAGAAGCCATAATTTGCTGAATAAAATCCCAGTGCCAAGCATCCCCTCAAGTAGTTGGTCCAGGGATGTGTTCTTAGTTACCCACCAGAACTTGATGGTAAGACTTTATTTCTGAAGACATAAAATACATTGGTCACAGAACTTAGAGAAATCATGCTGCCACTGATCTGGAAGCTCCCTCCCTATTGACTAATTTTCATAGAAAACTATCGAGAAAGTGATACATAGACTATATGGGGGGAAAGGCCATAAACAATCTTAACCAGCTCTGAACACTGTAATTTGTGAGAACAACTGGCCTGGAAAGATATTCCCATGGGTACTGTAGTGGCATGAATATTATGCAGATAACCAACTGCTCTCTGATAGGATTTGATTGGATTTAAGGCCTACTCTGCAGGGGAAACTCACACCTGATACTATAAATCCAGCCAAGTACACATGGTTGGGGATCTCTTACACTTTAGGGATGAACCTACCATTATTATTTAGCTAAAGGAACATAGTATCAAATTTCTCTCTAAATAATACTCTATCTCCATATTGATAGATTATTGCAGTTCTCAGTCCTTGTAAGAAAAGTGTCATTGTATACTGGATGGTGGTTAATACAGAAATTCACAACTGGTCAAAGTACAGAGAATAAGTATCTTTTGATGCTCAGCTGTAAATGAGACATCAATATCATATGCCACCCCAGAAGACTCAGGGAACAGTGCCTAAGAGAGGGCAAAAAGGTTGTAACAGCAAGACATAGAGGAGGGCTGAGGTAAAACAGCACTCAAAAACTCACGTGGTTACCTGCCTAAGATCAAGTGAGTCAACATTCTATTATAGAAGAGAGATGTGCTGTTGGATAATGTTCTTGTACACTGGTTTAATAAAACATTGCTTGGCCAATAGCCAGATAGGAAGTATAGGTGTGGAAAGCAGACAAGGAGAATGTTGGGAAGAGGAAGGGAGGAGTCAAGAGTCACCAGCCAGACAGAGAGGAAGCAAGATGACAAGGTAGAACTGGGAAAAGGTACCAAGCCACGTGGCTAAACATAAATAAGAATTATGAGTTAATTTAAGTGTAAGAGCTAGTCAGTAATAAGCCTGAGCTAATGGCCAAGCAGTTATAAATAATATTAAGCCATTGAGTGATTATTTTATAAGCAGTTGCAGGACTGCAGAACTGGGCAGTACCACAGGGCCATGCAGAACCAGAGAAAACTTTTGACTACAGAGATGGACAAATGAACTGTCACCCTAAGTTAAGGAGCTTTTGACAGTTGATGACTGTTAGTGGAGGAGTTAGTTTCCTTTAGGGGTGTGAAAGAGAGCATGAAGTTTGGGAAGTAAACATTGGAGGCATAAACAGAAGGAGCTGAAGAGAGGAGGGTGAGTAAATATGACAGAAATACATTGTATGCATGTATGAAATTCTCAAAGAATAAATAAAAATATATTTTAAAATTAAGTGAAAATGGGTACACAGTATTTGTCTTACAGCATGTTCAAAATGCATCATAGATTGAACACCTAATCAATGGCAGTTTAAGTTGGAAAACTAAATTTTCCTGTGTACCTAATTCCTATTAAAACCCAAGGCATAGTCCATTTACTTTGTATATTATTGTAATATTAATGCTCTAAAATGGATAATATAAGTAAATAAATTGTTCCATGAAGGTATAAGTAGATACAATCTAGTTTTTAAAATTTTCTTCAAGTGTTATAAATGTTTCTACTTAAGATCCATTGTACTATAATTTGTGGTTATCAATCATAGCATAGGATTTTCCATGCTAATGATCAGTGAGTTGTAATCAGGAATTGGCAAAATTCATGTTTCAAAATTAGATTAATGAGATGAAACAAACTTTCTACAGAACTGAAATTCACTGAAAAATAATGAAGCTAATGTGTCTACACTCTGAATTTTTCAAGGTAGTGTGATTAGGGAGGTGAATGTTGAACAGTCAAGCTTTACTTATTTTAGAGTATAAATCATAATATCAGAATAAGAACACAAAGGCCTGTACTTAAAGATGTGTTTTAAGAGCTTTAGTTTATTACTTTATTACCATTAAAGCTATAAACTATGCTTTAAAAATGTATTGCTTATTATAAGTCTTCAGAGATATCAATTCTGATTTTTTTT
>CABHPR010128579.1:361-27251 GCA_902168415.1 Peromyscus melanophrys | reverse complement strand
ACCAGTTTATTGTTTTATATATTCATTTTTCTTTTCTTGTTTTTTGTATTTTTGAGACAGGGTAGCTCTGTGTAGCTCTGGCTGTCCTGGAACTTGCTCTGTAGACCAGGCTGACCTTGAACTCACAGAGCTCCACCTGTCTTTGCCTCCTGAGTGCTGGGATTAAAGGCATGCACCACCATCTCCAGCTTAGACCCATTTTTTTTCATTTTTTATTTATTTATTTATTTTTTAAATTACACTCATGATATTCATTAATTACACTCATGATATTAATCACATTTGTGGTATTCATAGATTACATTTGCAGTATTCATTCAATTATATATATATATTTTAATTTTAAATGCCGAATGTCATTTATTGAAGGGGGGAGGAGGTCTTAAATACAGGCTTACAGCACAATGGGGGGACCCCAGAGGGCAGAAGTTCACTACTGATGTTTTATAATCTTGCTTCTAATCTGTTAATGCCCATTATTCAGGATACACAGACAAGGAACTTCTCTTAAGCATTCAGGAGGGTGGAACCTGGCAGGGAATTAGCATAGGGAGGATATCAAGGTCAAGGTGTGCAAGCAAGGCAGCAGTTACCCAAAACGGGGGCCAGGGCCCTACAGGTCCCCCTTTTATCAAAAAATGAGCTTCTGACTTGGGTTGCATGGGACGTCAGCAGGTCACCTTACCCGTCATGGAGACGCCTGTCCAGGCCACACAGGTGCTCTGTCTTAGGTTGGTGATTGCCCCCCAGGCGTTACCCGTCTCTGAATACTCATTGTCATACAGGCTCAATCATGTGTGAGCTGCAGAGTTAACTGCTGCCAAAGATCTCAAAGTGGCACTGGGCTTGCAATCTGTGTGTTCGATATAGGAAAGACCAACAGAGGTCCTATCTCACCCATAGCCAGTAGGCTAAAGGCAACTGAGCCGTTCTCTTCCTTAACGAGCCATACTGTACGTTGGTTAGACCCATTTTCTTATGACTGCCATTTAAAACTAAAAAATTTTCCAGGTGAAGTGTCATACCCCTTTAGTCCTAGCACTTGGAAGACAGAGGCAGTCAGATCTCTATGAGTTCCAGCCTGGTATGTATAGTGAGTTTCAGGATAGCCAAGGTTACATAATGAGGCCTTGTCTCAAATATATTACATTTTTATGACATTGTCTATGGTTAGTGATAATTGTCACCTTGATAGAACCTGGAATCACCTTTGAGACTGGCACGCCTATGAGCGATTATTTTGCCTGTGTTAATTGAGGTAGGAAGATCTGCCCACTGTGGGTGGCACCATTCCCTGGTCATGGACTGTGTGAGTGAAAAAGGAGAGCTGAGCAGTGGCATGCACTCATCACTCTGCTTCCTGACAGTGGGTGTAATGGGACCAGGGACTTGAAGCTCCTGCTGCCTTTTCTTTCCTTTCATGATTGATGGTCAGAATATTTTATTATGGCAACAGGAAAGGAAAATAAAACATCTTATAATATTTTCCTTTACTCAATATGCTTTCAACTTAAGCAATGTGAATTTGTCTAGGTAAAGTCTTAAAGTCTTTTCTATGTTAGTGTGCACATATGCATGTGTGTAGGTGTGGCATATGTGCATCATATGTGTGTGCATATGTAGAACATATGGAGAGGTCAATGTATGTCTTTGTCTCCTCTGTTGCTTTCCATCATATTTTTCGAGGCAGTGTCTCTCACTGAACTTGGAGCTTGCTGATTCAGCTAGGCTTGCTGCCTAAGCAAGCTCCTAGAACCTCTGTCTCCACTCCTCAGTTCAGGGATTATAGGCCTATATTGCCACACCTGGCTTTTTACCTTTATGCTGGCGATGTGAACTCAGGTCCCCATGCTTATGCAGCAAATACTTTACCAACTGAGCTATCTCCCCAGAAGTCTCCTGTGTTACTTTTAGAAGTTGATTATATTTGAGTCTCTGAATCGTTTTGACATCATATTTGTATATGAGTGTGAAATGAAGGTCTACGCTCATTTTCATCCACTAGATAGCTATTTATCCTGGCACCGTTTTCTGAACAGATGACCCTTTCCCCAGTGTCTGTCGTTGGCATCCTTTTCCAGACCAGTTGACTATAAATATGAAGATTTATTTCCAGACTTGACAGTCTCTCCCACTCAGCCATCCTTATTCCAGTCTCACACCATTGGCATAATTAGCTTTACAGTAAGTTCTGATGGGGGTGAGTGAGAGTTGTCCAACTTAGTTCTTTTTCAAAATTGCATCATTGATTCTGGGTGTCGTGTTGGTGATTTTCTTGTGCTGTTTTCTAGACCCTTTGTCTCCTGTCATCTTTGCTGTGATGTGTCTAGATGTGGACCTCTTTGAATTTACCTTGTTTGGAATTAGTGGAGCTTCTTGGATGTCCTGAAAATTGGTTTTTCATCAGATTTGAGGCATCGCTTCAAATATTCTTTTTGCCCCTTTCTATTGCCTCTCTGGAATATCAATTCTGCTTATGTTGGTGTGTTCATGGTATCCCTAGGCTGCTCAGGCTCCTTTCACTTTTCTACATACTCTTTTCCTTTTCTTCTTCAGACTGCGTAGTCTCAGGTGACCCACTTGTAGGCTCCCCTGACTGCTTTCAGCAATTTCGCTGGGGTGAAGGTCTGTTCAAACTGAGTGTATTTGAGTTAATTCAAGTAAAGACAAAGTCTGTGAGTCAAGATTTCCAGGAAACTGCCAAGCAAGTTAAATAACCATGAATATCTGAGGCTGGTGCCTTTATGAAGGTGTAGACCTGCTCCCTCGCATGGCTGAGAGACTGTAGCCTTCTGCTATGATTATTCATTGGTTGGTTTTAAACATGACTGCAGAGCTGCATAGAGGGTGGAGAAGTGCAATCCACTGTGGTATGAAACTTGTTCTGAGGTGCAGCTGTTGTTCTTGAATAAAATGCTCCTTAGCTTTTCCTTTTCCAACACTTTAATTCGAAGGGTGTTTAAATATTTGAGGGATATATATATATATATATATATATATATATATATATATATATATATATATATCTCACAATGCTTTGGTTGCTTGTTGGAGGAATTGCTTTTAGGAAGATCTTACTTGGCTCTGTCCTCTGATGGCTATTAGTAGGCTTCTGGGTGATATTTCAGCAAATCAAATGATGAAATTGGGAATAATTTGCATCTTAACAATGGAGAGTGTCCTAATTTACAAATATGCTTTATTCTGTAATTTATTTGAATTTAGATATACTTGGTTATGGTTTGTTCAGAATCTTTGGGAGTTGTATAGTTTTAAAATGCATTTCTAAATACTTGATGTTGTAATGTTTCTGGAAAGAGAGTTTTTACTTCATTTCAATTTTTGACATAGAACATATAGAAATGTATTGGACTCTTGTATAGAGTCCTTGTTGTGTCCATCACCTCCCCCAGTTCTGTGAGTTGTAATACTTTATTACTATGTGTTTTAGACTTTCTGAATCTTCAGCAATGTAATAAAAGATGTAGCTACACTTTTATATTTATTACTTTAATTGTTTTTTTTGCTATATTAGATTGGAGCTTGATTACAGTGTTGAATGGAAGTAATTAAGATAGATTCCTTATCACATTGTCAACCTAAGAGAAATCACTTTCAATATTTTCCCATTGAATATTTCCGGATTTTAAAATACAACACTAGTAAGATTAAGAAAGTTTATTCCCACTTCACTCATGTTTTCCCCTTAATAAGGAATTGGTATGGAAGGTTATGAGTGTTTTGTTTTATACATATCAGAATGCCGGTAATTCATTTTGTCTTTCTTATTATTGTGGGGAATTACATTAATTGGTTTTTGAAAGCAGAATTCCTGGAACACATCTACCTTGTTCTTGATTTACGGGACTTTCATATAGTATTGATTCATTTGCTTAGGCTTCATCTAGCATTTTTTGTGTATTTTGATATGTATTTGGCTTGAAAATTCCCTGCATGCTTCATACGTCTGGAATTTTTTTTCCTTTTTCAATTTTGTTTTTTATTTTTTATTTATTTGTATATTTTTTGACACAAAGTTTCTCTGTATAGTCCTGTCTGTCCTTGGACTGGCTCTGTAGACCAGGGTGATCTTGGACTCAAAGATCTGCTTCTCTTTGACTTAAAGTGTGCATCACCATGCTCAGAATGGAAATTCTTAATCCATGAATATTTGTTTCCAAAAGCCTATATACTTTTTTCTCTGCTTTGCTTTTCTGTCTTGTAACATTCTGGTCAGCTTTGGGCCTTATGAAAATCATAATGAATGTTTTCTTTATTTTATTCTGTAGAAGGTTTCATGTAGGGTTGCTGTAATACGTCATTAAATCCAAACTGTGATCAAATAACTTCAATCCACTTTAAACTTCCCAAACCAGTGACAGCTTCCTCTCCACCTTGTGGTCCTTAGAAGTCTCTCAATAGCAGTCACTGCGCAGTGACCAGTGTTCTGACTGTAGCCATCTAGGCATGTCCCTACTTGATAGTTCTCCCATCCCTAATGTCCATGCTCCCCAAACATTATGATCAGTTGTTCAGAAAGACTGGTCTACAGGCACAGGTCTCCTGCTCCGCAGGAAGCAGTCTGCACCCAGGTTCACAGAGACATGCTGATATTGGTTGGACTATCTCACTACATGGCATCCTGAGTGCCTCCTGTTATCTGATGACCTCTGTGTGGCCTTGACCATCCTCCTTTTCCTCTGTGAAGTGAGCCTTTCTCAACACTTACCTGGGCTCTGATTGGATTAATAGAACTCTCCCTTGATTTTCAAGCAAACAGGTATTTATTTGAGGGAAATAAATATTTTGGTTTAGATGTAAGCCAGTCAGTCAACACTCTCATCATTAACCCATTTACTCTTCCATTGTTGTTTACATTCACTTTCACCTTTCTGCTCACACATTGTCTTAGCCTTGGGGCTTACATCATTCTGGAGTGCCTTGTATATCTTGATTATTAAAGACAGTGCATCCTAAGTTACAGTGGATACATAAGCTCTCTAATGCCAGTGGCATTTTCATGCAGAAGTCCTTGACTAACATTTGCCTTGAGTCCCTGACCAAAGCCTTCATACAGATGGTTCCTGTATGGCCAAGTTGTAATATAAATACAGTAATTAATACAGTTGCTTCTTACACCATCCAGAGGGACACAAGCCTTTGACCAAATACGATATCTTTTTTTTTCTGTTTATCATTGGTAAATCTTTATCAAATTTAAAATCTCTCACTAAAATCCTAATTCTTTTTAAAAAAATAAATATTTTTATTCTTAGGAAAATTTTTTACTTGTTCTTTGAAAATTTTATGTAATCTATTTTGATCATTTTTTCACCTTTTCCAGTTCAACTCTCCTTTCTATCCACCAGACTTTGTGTCTACCGTTTTCTTTTTACACTCAAGTGTTGTCCATATACTCATGGGTATGAGGCCACCCACTGGACTGTGGCCAATCTACTAGCAGCTATACCCTTAAAAAAATCTGATTCTCTCTTCTTCAGAAGACAGCAACTGTCCATCAGCTCCTCAGTTAGGGGTGGGAGCTCACACACCTCTTCTCACACCATGCTGGACTGTGAACTGGCTTGATCCTGCATAGGCAAGCACAGCTACTGTGAGTTCCTTAGTGCAGAGGTCCTGTTGTGTCTAAAGACACTATTCTGTTTCTGCTCCTAACTCTTATTCTATCTTAGTGAAAGGCAACACTTCCCTAAGAGTGACATAGACTTTTTACCATGTTGAAGAACAACACAAAGAACGTTGAAGAGTTGCTTTCCTTCTATGGCTAGCTTTTTCAATTTGCCTTTTTCCTCTGAAACAGGGGTCTTGCTATATGGCTTAGGCTGGCCTAGAACTCACAATCATCTTGCTTCAGAATCTCAAGTGCTAGAATTATAAGCACATGTCTCACCATATGAGATATCTTTGATTTATCTCTCAAAATGAAATACTGATTCTGAAAATAATCTCTCTTAAGGACTTTGTAGCAGAGACCAGTAACTTAACTTCTTGAAGTGGAGCTTCCTGAACTCTCTGTCTCTGCACTCCCTCCCTTTCCTCCCATTAGCTTTACTTAATTAGTTTTCTTTTAAAAATGAATTTGTTTTGAATTGAAGTGCATTTGTGTCCCTGCTTGTCTGCATGTGCTCCACTTGCGTGTAGTGCCTGTGAAGGCCAGGAAAGGTCATCAGATACATCATATACATCAGACCACAGGAGATTGTGAGGTATCATGTTGATGCTGGAATCCCAACCCTGTTCCTCTAGAAGAGCAGCAAGTGCTCTTAACCACTGAACCATCCCTCCAGCCCTCTGTTTTTTTCTAAGACAAGGTCTCATGCAGCTTAGCCTGGCCCCAGACTACTTTGTCCTTGAGGCTGGTCTTAACTCTTGACCCTCTTACCTCTACCTGCTAAGCACTCGGGATTATAGGCATGCCCTCATACCTGGCTTCCCACCACTTTTATTATTAACACCCACTCATATACCTTTTCTGTCTTCTGTTCTCTCCTTCAAGCTCATTAATAACCTACCTTTTGCTCACTGTACTTCCATCCCCAGGTGAAGAAAAAACGTTTTGTGTAGTACATCCCTGAATTTGCTATATGAGAAGCCTACAGATGAGCTGGGACTACATTTGAGAATTTTCCTAACTCAAATACTCTTGTTCAAGACTTCAAGATCTGTTTCAACTATTTCCATTGCTCATTAGACTCTTGTATGGGGAAAATGATTCCAAGTACAAGATGGGGAAGACATCGAAAGGATTCGAATGGTCTACATGTGCCATTTACAAAAACAACAAAAACAAAAAGCAAACCTTAGAAGGCATGAACACAAAATAGAAGAAGTGTTTGTTATTTCACCCTAGAAGCTGTCTGGGTAAAAATTCAAAATTTTAAGCAAATAAATAAAGTAGAAGAAACTTTAAAGATAGATTCTGTGACATTTTAAAATCATATCCTATGTTGACTGAACAGCTTTAGGTAAAGGGATCCTGGTCTTTCCTTTCTGTATGATTTCAACACCCCAGAGGCTGAGGCAGAAGACTGCTGTAGTTCAAGGCCAGCCTGGTCTATGTAATGAATTTCAGGATAGCATGGGCTACAAAAGAACTGAAACATCATTTTAGGAGAAAGCTGACACAGAATAAGATGGATGAAGGGGAAGGGGAAGCATGCTGGGTTTCCCCTTTCCTGACTGATTTCTCTCAGAGCAGAAAGGCACCGGGATGCCTGGACATCTTGCTGTGAACATGTCACTTGCTGCGTTTTATTTCTGTTCCCTCTGTATATTGCAGACAGGTGTCTCATGGATGTAATAGCCCCATTGCCACCAGGCAGGGATCACTCTCTGGTGACAGCTCCATCTCAGAAAGATCCATCACATGCCGAATTGCCCTGTGCTCTGATTTTGTACCTTCAGAATGTGTCCCCAGCTGTGCTCTGCCCTTGAGTGTGCCCCCAACAGCTCTTGCTATGGAGAACAGAAGGCATTCACTTGCCTCAGGAGTGAGAATTTAACCAGTCAAACTTGATAAATGCTGTAGCACTGCCGTGGTCTCCGCTAGCGGTAGCATCCATCCCCATGTGCAGTGAGCACGTAAGGTCAGATCTGCTGTGCCAGTGCCTCTTTGCCCTATAGAGCATTCTTACTGCCTTGGCATTCTGACGTAAATGTCCTCTTGAGCAAGGTACCAGACTCAGCAAGGGAAACTTAGAAATGAGTCCTTAGCTGATAGGGCAAGCCCCCAAACTGTTATATACAACATCTGGACACTGTTTTTTTTTTTCCATCCATCATAGGAAGGAAATGCATTAGAGAATTTAAGAGCACAAAGTGTGAATTCAGAAGATCTGGCTAAAGTTCTAGTTTCATTATTTACTAAAGGAAGGAAGGAAGGTGTTTCACCTTCCTAAGTCTCACTTTCCCTTTTGGTAATGGCCACAGCAGTGCCTATTTAAAGGAAGTAACTGAGGTAATGCTGTAAAAGTCCTTACGCAATGCTGAGCTCACCCTAAACTCTCTGTAAATGCTGTTTCTTAGCTGTGAGCCCTCTCAGCATCCTACTTGACAATTAAACAGCAAAACTCTAGGGGGCGCTGTCACGTTGATTGGTTCAGTGCAAATAGTGCCTGGGAGTTACATGGTTTGGTTTCTGTTGACCACAAGCCAAGTTTATTCACTTGTCAACCCATTTAAGGACTATACGCTGTCCCCATATACAGGTAGGATTTGCAACTCTCCTTCCTTATTGATTTTTAGTACCTTACCCGGGCATAGCCCTGACCTCTGATGTCCCTACTGGCCTTTTATGCTCTACCACTTACACAGGACATCTTTTGCTCCTTCCAAGTAAGTGGGACACAGTGCTGACTTTGCTATCCCAGTCACAGAATCAAAAGCCAAAGTAAAAAAGGAAACAGGCCAAGCATAAAGCTTCAGCAAACACAAAATAGTGTAATGAAAGCAGGTTATATTGTACTTTAGTCTGGACCAATTACAGTTTCACAAGGGAGACCCTCAGTGACAGGATGTGTAGTACCTTTCAATTGTCCCCTTGGGAAATGCAGATTCTAGTGTGAGAAAATGGCTTCTTATAATTGTCTGTATGAGTCTGTACAAAGCCAAATGGTCTGTGCAGAGCCAAAGCTACCCTATTGTTGGGATCTAAGATACTTCAAGAGACACAGTGTTGAGGAGGGGGCTGGTCATGACTTATATATTCCATCTCTTCCTTCAGGTGGATGCCAGTCTCAGGGTCACACCCTCTGACCCTGAAGAACTTGCTTTCCCTCGGTTGCATTTAGACTGTTGCCATGGACACATGGATTTTAGAAAGTGATGCCCTAGCTACAGGTGGTTGTCATTGGGCCCATTGAAAGCTTGTGATGAAACAGCCTGCTAGTCCATCATGTTTAATCATATTTCAGAGGATCTGGGGAGTGAACATGTTTAGGTCTCAGTGTTAAGCATGATTTAACCTCAGGCTGCCTCAGTACCTCATACATAAGACCCCATACATGGTCTTGCTATGTATTGAGAAGTTTACTAGATCATATGGGCACAGGAGTAAGTATTGTGAAAGACATAGCCTCTGTCCTCTGTGGAGCTTCTGGACTGTAATGAATGAGGATACTGAGAAGTTAATTATAAACATTATGGCAGAGAGCACATCACATTTTGATTCAGTTTCCAGAAATCTCAGAACTAAATTTGTGGCAAGTGTGTAAGCCATTAGTGATTGCATATTTAGCTATATTCTTGACTCTGTTTCATAGTCCCACCCTGTTTTGACTTTTTTCTTTCATTTTCATTTCTAAATTAAGCCATCTTGTAAGCTGTCTTAAATCTTGCCCGGAACAAAACAAGCTATGCATTTAAAAATAAATACATAGAAACTCAGTGAAAGCCACTCAGCAGCTTTTGTTCCCTTGGATGGATAAATGAGGACAGGATGCTATACTTCCTCTGCTGAAAGCTCTGCCCAGCACTGTCGGGCAATGACTAGAAGCTAGTCTTGGAGACAGAAAATAATTCTGTGTTGTTCATATGAAGCATATGTTTGAGGTGAACAGTTGCTCTGTGGGTATGATGGTTCATCTTGTCAACTTGATGGGAATTAGAATCACCATAGAAGCATGTTTCAAAGCAAGTCTGTGAGGGAGTTACTAGATTAGGTTAATTGTGGTGGATAGTACCACTCATTGGCTGGGGTCCTGGACTGCATCAAAAGGAGAAAGGTAGCTAAACACCAGTTTCCATCTCTGCATGCTGACTGTGGATGCCATGTATCTTAGGGTTACTATTGCTATGATGAAACACCATGACCAAAGCAACTTGGGGAGGAAAGGGTTTATTCAGCTTACCATTTCACATCATAATTCATCATCAAAGGAAATCTGGACAGGAAATCAAGCAGGGCAGGAACCTGGAGGCAGAAGCTGATGCAAAGGCCATGGAGGGGTGCTGCTTACTGGCTTGCTCCTCATGGATCACTCAGCCTGTGTGCAGCCAGAACCACCAGTTCAGGGATGGCACCACCCACAATGGGCTGAGTCCTTCCCCATAAATCAATAATCAAGAAAATACCCTAAAATTTGCCTATGGTCCAATCTTATGGAGGCATTTTCTCAATTGAGGATCCCTCCTCTTTGAGGCCTCTGGCTCATTGGTTCACATTGAGATCACATATCAGATATACTGCATATCAGATTTTTACATTACAGTTCATAAAAGTAGCAAAGTTACAGTTATGAAGTAGCAACAAAATAATTTTATGGTTGGGGGTCACCACACATGAGGAAATGTCTTAAAGGGTCACAGCATTAGGAAGGTTGAGAACTACTGCTCTAGCTTGTATTAAATTGACTCAAAGGTAGCCTGTTGTAGAATATTATTTTAAGATGTGTTACATTTGTTTATATTGTGGAACACTTGTTTAATGATGCAAAGATATGTTACATTCTTTTATATTGCATTTGTTTAACTGTGAAGCTGTGTTACTTTGCCTGTCTAAAACACCTGATGGTCTAGTAAAGAGCTAAATGGCCAATAGCAAGGTGGGAGAAAGGATAGGCAGGGCTGGCAGGCAGAGAGAATAAATAGAGGGAGAAATCTGGTGAAAAAAGAAGAGTAAGAGAAGAAGGAGAGAAGGACTTCAGGTACCAGCCACCCTGCTACACAGCAAGACACGGAATAAGAAGTAAAGAATGGTATATAGTATAAAGATGAAAGCCCAGAGGCAAAAGATAGTTGGGGGATAATTTAAGTTAAGGAAAGCTGGCTAGAAACAAGCCAAGCTAAAGCCAAGCATTTATAATTAAGAACAAGCCTCCATGTGTGATTTATTTGGGAGCTGGATGGCAGGCCCTCCAAAAAGCAAAGAATAAAAAGAGCAAAAACAACCAACAACACCAGCCAGTATACCAGGTGAACAGCTATGTCATGTCCCTGCCACCATGAGTTCCCCACCATCACCATGATGAACTGTACCCTAGAACTGTGAACCAAGTAAACCTCCTCTTTCGATGCTTCTTGCCGGGTATTTGGTTACAGAAGCCAGAGGTGTAATCAACACAGAAGATATTCACTCACTGCTCCGCATGCAGTTTTCCTGTGTCGTCTTATCATTTTCTTCCATTATCTAAAAAGTCACCCCCTCAGTGTTTGTTTCAGGGTGATGATAACCGCTATAACATAGAGATATGAAAACATGCAACGGCCCCAGTGTAATCGGAGCTTATCTCTGGTCTGCGTGGAAGTGAAGAAAAGTTGCTCCTGATTGGGGGTTACCTTGCTTCATGTGGAGACTTGGGGCCCAAACTCTGCTGTTTCCTAAGGTCTTGCCACTGTCTGCATCAAGCCTGTTGCCAAGGGAAGGAATAAAAGCATGACTCCTTTTTCAGAGCCTTAGTCTGGGCATGAATATATTTCTTCTGCTTCTATATTTTTGGTGAGAACTAGTTTTGTGGTCACACATATAGGTAAAGAATTGGGGGAGGCTTGGTAAAGTCGGGTCACCATAAGAAACCACTTTCCAGGGACAATGTTCAGCCTCATGAAAATGAGTATATTTTGGTGTGGAGACAGTCCTATCTGCCATAAGTTTTAAGTGTATAAGGTGCCCATTTTATATATTAGAAAAAAAGAACTAAAGTGAGCCTGGAAATTACAAACCAGAGAGAAGCCCTAAAAATGAGCAGGTCTCTCACAGCAAACACTACAAATCAAGTTCAGATGACATGGAATTGCCTTGCCTGGGCCATAGGGAGGTTACGCCCTATTGCTTAGGCTATGGCTGAATAAAATGGATAGCACACATATGTGTTCTACACATTGCCCTGCTTATGATGGAATGCCTTTGTGCTTCAGTTTGCTCTGCCTTGACGCTGAGGCTGCCACATTGTTCCCACCTGCATCCCAGTCCCAAATACCCTTCCAGTTTTACCTATCCTTATGCCTCCTCTTGCCTTGGAATAGATCTCACACCCTTCTCTTGCCACACCTCATGGATTCCTTCCCTCCAGTGGCTTCGTGTTCCCTTTCTCCTCATGTGGAGCTCCTGCTCCATCATCATTAGTCACCTCTGCCTTCTCTAAGAAAGCAACTCTGATGTTCCCAGGAAGAATACATTACCCCACCCACCTGTCACTCATTCAGCAATGTGACTTCATGGTCTACTCCTCTGTTGCCCCTAACAGGTTGTAAACTTCATGGTGCAAGGGACCGTTCTCATTGAAAATCATTTGGATGGCCCTTCGCAAACACCATCTGCTTCCCATTTAGGGCTGAATGCATTGGGCATTGCTGGTCAGCTCAGCTGTTTATTTTCTGGGGCATAAATTGGTCGGCTGTGGCTTTGTAGACCAGCTGCTAGCTAATGGACCCTCCTCTGCAGTCATTAGGGGGCTGGACAGGAGCGTGGGTCCACACAGCCCCTATGATCTAGCTCAATGCTCCTCATGTTGTATTGCACTTAGGAATCATGAGGGGAGCTGGTTAAAATGCAGATCCTGACTTTGAAGCTTCTGAGGTGGGAACCATGACCATGCATTTTCAATGAGTCCCCAGGTGCTGCGACCACATGTCCCACAGCGAGGACCTCATGTTTTGTGAAGGGTGCGCATCAACATAATTCACACGTTGTTCTTTGTATGTGACCTACTCTGTTACTCTGCTGATAGTTTTTAATCCCAGCTGCTTTTACTAGAGATGTTTGCATTAAAAAGGGGAAATTCAGTCCATCTGGTTTTTGTTTCATTATCCTTCTGCGGTATTCAATAGACTAGTGAGAGTAACAACAGCCCAATAATGGGCATGATTTATTAATAACTTAGTATCAGCTAGAATGTGTCAGCTCTTCCCCTCCTCCCAGTAGCACTAGGGTCACTATTCCCATTTTACACAGAACGAGCCTGCATTTAAAAAGCTTAAGAACACTTCTAAGAAATACGTAGTGGGTCCAGAGCTAAGCTTTGAACATACCTGTGTGATTTGAAATATTGGGGCATTTGCTCCCCACTGTCTCAGTCCTTCTTGCTCTCTTGTTCCTCTGATTTATTCCATTTCATATCCTCTCTGTCTCTCTGACTCTCTGTCCCTTTCTCTCTCCCTCTCCCTCATCCTTCCTCTCGCTCTCTCCCCCATCAATCTCTCTCACATACACTCACCTCAACCCTGCTCCAGTAAACACAGCCTTAGACAGATGCTTGGGATGTTTCCACCAGATGCCTTGTGTCAAGGTAGAATAAATATCTATGTAGATAATAATTCTCCACCAGATGCTGTGCATCCTCTCCATCTCTCTCTGCATAATTTGCTTGCAAATTGTAATCAGCTCCTACAGGCTTCGTGGAGCTTCCTTACCTTTGCTCTTCAAGGTTCGGAAACCTATTGGTCATGTTACCCAGAACAAGTGTCTCCTAGGCTGATCACCTCATCCTTGAAAACCCCCATGCTCTAAATCACACTTGAAATATCTGTCTCTCTGGAGATCTTCCCTACCTGGTAGGTGTTATTCAACATTAAACCATCTCTCCTTGGGAGTAAAGGTTAACTTTCTCACATGTTAACTTTGAAGTCTTGGGTAGGAAAAAAAATGAAGCTTCAGGATGGGTTTCATGTTTATCTTGCTAATAATCCTTCAGCTGAGTGTGATTTCAAATTAAGATGATTATGTTAACAGGAAAGTGAAAACAGTGTGAGCATAACTGACTATCATCCCTAATCCAAGACTGGAAAAACGACCAAATCCAAAGCTTTTGGAGTGACGACATGATTGATGCCACATTTGAAAAATCCCATACCTGGTTTCATGCGATGTTAAAATCAAAACACAAAGTCATTAAAATATTATGCAAGTTTACCTGATGTGGTTTGTGCTGTGGATATCACTCTGTATCAATAAAGCACTGATTGGCCGGTAGCCAGACAGGAAGTATAGGCGGGACTAACAGAGAAGGGAGGAGAGGGAACAGGAAGGTGAAAGGGGAGAGACTGGCTGGAGCCGCGGCGAGGAGAAGGAAGATGTAAAGTACCGGTAAGCCACGAGCCACGTGGCAAAGTAGAGATTAATAGAAATGGGCTAAATATAAGAGTAAGAGCTAGACAATGATAGGCCTGAGCTAATGGCCAAGCAGTTAAATAAGCGTCTGTGTGTTTATTTTATGAATGGGTTCAGTCCGGGAACCAGGGACTGGTGGGACTTGGGAGCTGGAGAGAAATTCTCCGGCAACAGGTTTGTATAAGATACAAGTGAAACAAACAAACAAACAAAAAAACCTTGTATTTATGCTTGGATCCTATTCCCAACATACGCTATTAGGTATATGCAAATTTTCCAAACTATGAAAATATCTGAAATCCAAAATTCTTGAGTATTTTGTATAAGGATATTCAATTTCAAAGACCTCTTCCATTTTGGTATGTATACTTATCAGCAATGCACTTCTTAAATCTTATCAGCAATGCACTTCTTAAATGATTTTTACAAGACCAGTGCTCTAACCCCTGAGCTATAGGGCCACAGAATTCTACCAGATCTTCAAAGAAGAGTTAATACCAATACTCTTTAAATTGTTCCACACAATAGAAACAGAAGGAATTTTGCCAAACTCCTTCTATGAGGCTACAATTACCCCGATTCCCAAGCCAAACAAAGAAGCAACAAAAAAACGAGAACTACAGACCGATCTCCCTCATGAACACTGATGCAAAAATACTCAATAAAATACTGGCAAACAGACTCCAAGAACACATCAAAACAATTATCCACCATGATCAAGTAGGCTTCATCCCAGGGATGCAAGGATGGTTCAACATATGAAAGTCCGTCAATGTAATACACCATATAAACAAACTAAAAGAAAAAAACCACATGATCATCTCACTAGACGCTGAAAAGGCATTTGACAAAATCCAACACCCCTTCATGATAAAGGTCTTGCAGAGATCAGGAATACAGGGAACATACCTAAATATAATAAAGGCAATTTACAGCAAGCCAACAGCCAACATCAAATTAAATGGAGAGAAACTCAAAGTGATTCCACTAAAATCAGGAACCAGGAAAGGCTGTCTGCTCTCCCCATACTTATTCAATATAGTACTTGAAGTTCTAGCCAGAGCAATAAGACAACATAAGGAGATCAAGGGGATACAAATTGGAAAGGAAGAAGTCAAGCTTTCGCTATTTGCAGATGACATGATAACATACATGAGTGACCCCAAAATTTCACCAAGGAACTCCTAGAGCTTATAAACACCTTCAGCAACGTAGCAGGATACAAGATCAATTCAAGAAAATCAGTAGCCCTCCTATATACAATTGACAAACAGGCTGAGAAGGAAATCAGAGATACATCACCCTTTACAATAGCCACAAATGATACAAAATACCTTGGGGTAACTCTAACTAAGCAAGTGGACTATGGTGATATTTTATTTGACTGAAGTGTAATTTTATTTGTATGTTAATAAATAAAGTTGCCTGGGGGTCAGAGCTAATAGCAAACCATAGCAGAAGCTCGGCGGTGGTGGTGCACGCCTTTAATCCATCAAAAGACAGTAGCAGAGAATGCACCAATGGGAGACACAGTTTAGCAAGTCAGATGCAAAACCAACCTTCCTTCCTTCCTTCCTTCCTTCCTTCCTTCCTTCCTTCCTTCCTTCCTTCCTTCCTTCCTTGTTGTTTTTTGAGATGGGGTTTCTCTGTTTAACCTTGGCTGTCCTGGAACTTGCTCTGTAGACCAGGTTGGCCTCGAATTCACAGAGATCTACCAGCCTCTAGATACTAAGTGCTGGGATTAAAAGCACACGCCTCCACTGCCTGTCTTGTACCTTATTCAATCTGAGACACCAACCCAAGGGGTAGTGCTACCCACATTCAGGCTGAGTCTTCCTTTCTCAGTTGAACCTCTCTGGAAACACAGTTACAGAAATGTCCAGAAGTGTGTCTCCTAGGTGATTCCAAATCCAGTTAAGTTGACTATGAAAATTAACCATCAAAAGCTCATTCTTACTGACAAATATGACAAGAAACCAAATTTTAATTGTGTGAACTTTGATTACTACAGGACTAAGAGCAAAATGATCTTAGGGAATAGTTGGGACATTAAGAGATATCAATCATTTTGTTTTGAAGGACACAGTAAAGTAATTGACTGGGCAAAATTTGGGGAGTGTACTTTTCCCCCCTGTAAATTAATTGACTTTAATTTTCACCTCTTGGCTTGGAGTGGTGCTAATCTACTACTAGAAGAGGCAAATTTTAACCAACCCTCCAAGCTTTATAAAGTCATTTAATTCAATACATATTTATTGTGCAGTTATTCTGTGCCCAGCACTGTAGTTAATAAGTGCTGATGATACAGAAATAAACTTCAGCCGGGTGGTGGTGGTGGCGCACGCCTTTAATCCCAGCACTCGGGAGGCAGAGGCAGGCGGATCTCTGTGAGTTCGAGGCCAGCCTAGGCTACCAAGTAAGCTCCAGGAAAGGCACAAAGCTACACAGAGAAACCCTGTTTCAAAGAAACCAAAAAAAAAAAAAAAAGAAAAAAGAAATAAACTTCAACCAGAGAGTTCACTGAAGTCAGCTATTTCAAACACAGAAGCAGTTGATGAGAGTGAATTATTTTGGGTGTTGACTGTGTTAGATGTTCTCTTGAGTGGAGAATATAAAATGGTGAAGACTGAGAAGTGAGTGTCAGTGAGGGATTATCTACATTGGTTTGGCCTTTGGGCCCATCTGTGGGAGATTATCTTAATTAAGTTAGTTGATATGGGAAGACCCAACCCACTGTGGGTGGCACCATTTCCTAGGCAAGGGTGTATGTGTCCTAGATGATGAAAGAGTGGAGAATTGAGTTGAGCACAAGCAAGGAAGTGAGTATGTAGGTGGTCATTTCTCTCTGCTCTTGAGAGTGGCTGTGACGTAACTAGTCAAGCTCCTGCTGTGACTCCCCTAGAGTAATGGACTGTAACCTGAAATTGTGAGCAAAAATAATCTCTCTTTTTATGGGTATTGCATCACAGCAAGAGAAAGGGAACTAAGACACAGACTCAGCCCTGGAGGCAGAGACAGAGCACACAATTGAGGAAATAAATAAAATAAGAACAAGTTGTGAGTGTCGTGACAGAAACAAATGGGGCTTGAAGAAGGAATCAAGAGCCTGACTATGGATTGGGAAGTCCTGAAAGCTTGTAATAAAGTGATACGTAGGCTAATTCTGAAAGCTGAGAAGAATGAATTCATTGAAAGAGTAGCAGAGTGCTTTAAAAAAGGAAATCCTGGGCACACAGCTGAGGCAGAAGTGTGTGCAGACCAGGGACAAAGGCTACTGAGCTGGTATCGGACTAAAAAGGAACATTCTAGCTATCCCTGTGCCCCACACGACCAGGTCACTCTAATAATCCTGTATGCTTTTAACTGTTGCTACTGCAATATGTTACTATTGACTTACCAGCTGAGTGCAACCCATTTATTACCTTACAGGTTTGGGGATCGTTTGAAATGAGTGCCACTGTGTTTAAGCCAAATATCTCTTGATTTAAAGATGCAAGCCGATACTTGGTTTAAGTTGGTATCCCTCTTAAACCAGTTCCCTCTGTGAGGCTCTGGGAGAAGAATCCACTTCCAGCCTTTTCGCGTTTTGATGTGTGCCTCTATTTCTTGGCTCGTGGCTCCTTCCTCCAGCCTTGAAGCCTGCATCTGTCATCTTGACACCTTCTCTGTCGTCAAACATCACTTGGTCACCCTATTAGCAGGCCACACTTAGCATGTGTTTAGATACCACACAGGTAATCCAGGATAACCCCTTACCTCAAGATTATCAATCGCAGCTAGCATGCCATTTTTCTATATAAGTAACAACCACAGGTCAAGGGATTATAACAGAGATGTCCTGGTGGGGAAGTGGGGAGGGAGATCTTTATTCATCCCACCATATACTGATTTCAGCTGTGGCTTTTGTGAATGAACATGTCTGTACTTGTTTTTATTTACTGCTGTGGGCGGTATCCCCCTTTAATGGGTCTGCACTTTGCAGTTTTGCTTTGTGCCCTGTAATTCTACAATCCAAGGCACAAAATTCATGTACCGTCCACCAGAACAGAGGAAGCTGAGATATCTTAGACACCTGTAACAAAACGGAAGTGGAACTGGTGGACAAATGCTTTTCTGTGCTTGTGTCTCAGGATGGAGAATTCTACAGTCACTGTATGCCCAGCAACCCAAAGAAATGGAGCCCTGGGTGTGCAAGGCAGTACTGAGTTAGGTAATGCACTCTTCTATTGATTTTTTTTTATCCTCCCCTGTTTCATTTACCCTGGTCCCCACCTCTACTTGTCTTGTGGTAACATTTTCCGAATAATCAACCTTCTTTTGAGTCCTAGCTTCAGGTTCTGCTTTTTGAGAGCGCTGGTAATTCTCCTAGAAAGCAAATCCTTAGGGGTCACTTTCCATGCTATCAGGTGGAGTGTGGATGAGACAGAGTGGGCACAGAACCAAAATTACTAAATGGTTCAGCAGGGATGAGTGAGTTCAAATGAAAATGAACCATTACACCGTGGTTATGTAATGGTGCTAATGCTGAATGTCCCAGGGCAATGGCAGCTGTAGGGATCGAGAGACTGGCTTCTTTGGAAGCTGTAAAAATTAAAATCAGCTAGGCATGGTGGAGCATACTCAGAAATCTGAATTAAGAGGATTTTTTTTGTGAGTTTTAGGTCAGCCAGGGCTACTAAGTTTGTTGGAAGCTGGGCCTCTATAAAGACAGACTCTCTTAAAACAGAACAAAACCAAACAAAACACAAAGTAAAGTATAACAGTCAAGCCAAAACGAAAAACAAAAAACAATGGTAGTCTCAGATCAATTGTCAACTCATGGCCCAGTGTTTAGTCAAAAGGCCCCATCGCATGTCCTGGAAATGCTCTGCTTTGAAATACTCAGCGTTGAATCACAAGAACGGCACAGATGCCAATGAGATTGAGCACATAACCTCAATAATTCTCCTATGTCAAACTTAGGGCCCCAATTAGGAAAGAATAAAATCCTGGGGCCTGAGATAGAAAACAACATTGGACTCTGTCAGTACCCTAGAGCCCCAGGATTCCCTGCATCTTCTAGCATGGCAGAAACAGCACCCTTCACTGATGTAGAAGAAAGGAGCTGTCTCTGTATGGAGTTCTATGAAGGGGCTTTGTTGGAGGCAGGTGGCTTGGAACATGATTGTTGTCCTTTTCGAGATTCACGCCATTTCTCTTTGTTAGCTTTACACCAATACAGTCAGGCTGTGGAGCGTTTCAGCAGGGAGTGCAGAGGCTTGGAGTCTAATTGTAGCAACATGGTTCAGTGGCTGCAGAATTGCAGCCTCTGGATGATAATGTAGTTCTGGAACCAAAGCAACAGGGGAGCATGGTCTTGATGTGTTAGACTAAGGAACATTAATCATGTGGCTAGACAGGAGGAAAGATACTAATGCAGGGACATTTCCTGGGATGTCAGATGTGATGGTGAGCAAGGATGTCTTGGATCTAATCCTACCCTCTGACGTCTGTGACTGGAGACAGTGATATCATCATGAATGAAGATGCGAGAGGAACTATAGCAGTCATAATGAGACGGGGAGGGAGGGAGGCGGGAGACGTTAGAGAGAATAGACTGGAATTATTGGATGAGACCATCGAGCATACTAAGCAACTATGTTCTTTAGGAATGTGGATGTGGCATGCTCTTCACCTAGTATGAAAGAAACAGACAACGTACTATATAGGGTAGGGTGAAGATTGCCAAGTTCAATGCCATTTACATGACAATAGTGATATTGTAACTGGTGCCCTGGACTTGAGCAGGATGTGTTCTAAAGGAATCGTAGTGAGCTTTCAGGTTCAGCTACTAGGGTCAGAGGGCCAGAGGGCCAACAGAGGTTTTGGACTTACACCATCTAAGCAATGACTGTGGTATTCCAAAGGGTAACAGTGACGTGAAGCCTGCTTAGAGGGAATAACATGAATCTGAATTACAGGAAAATTGTACAAGGGCTGAAGTTACACACTGTGTTGAGAAACCTGTAATCTGCCCCTTATTTCTAGAGCTGAGATGTTTCTCTGGCCCTGCGCCCATTTGAAGGGGAGAATGTAGTCACATTTTCCTCCAGGTGTTCCCAAGAAATGTCATTGACAAGGGAACTGAATCTTTCAAATGCCTTTCCTCGAGCTGTAGAAGATAAAACACAGTCTAGCTGGGAACATGAAGAGGAAGGTGTGATTCCAATGGACTGTTGCCATGCTGTACCCTACTCATGGGGGCTGCTAAGGGACAATGGCACCTTCCTGCCAGCAGTCAGACCATAGTATACTTCCCTATTTCCATTGGGTGCTGGAGAGCCAAGGTCAAGGTATGCAGAAAACTTTACCTTAACTTCCTGGAGACCTATTCCCAGACTCCCAGTGTAAGCCTTTGGACACAGTGTGCGGAATAGACTGCATATACTGGTTTATTTTTTACAGAATTAAAAACATTTAATGCCTGTCCTATCTTTCCAGAACACTGTTCACATACTGTGGCTGTAATGTTCATAGTTTGAGATATGGCAAAGCTGGCACACATTTCTTATTCTTTCCTCATTGTTTCATGGACAGAAGATTCGGTCTTAATGTACATTTTATCAACTTCAGCATAAATTTTTTCTTTATTAGGTCAAGAAATCTCACCTTCTCAGGCACGGAAGGACTTTACAGTTTCTCTTGGATGTATATCAATCATAGGCATCACTACTTTTGTAACTAAGATCATTGTTAAGTAAAGTGTCACTTGAATACAATAATTATAATATCACAATCTGCTGAGAAGACTATTAGAAGCTAATAGGTGGGTAACATATGTGACATGATCCATCTAACCACACAACGATTTCTGTACTTGGAAGGTTGGAGAGAGGACGCCACAAAATTTCATCATCTGACTCTGTGCAATAACTTAAAAGTTATAAATTGCTTAATTTTCAATGTCGTTTATTTAATATTTTTGAAGCCTAGTTGACCATGTGGTCACTAAGAGTGAAGCCATGGATGAAGAGATAGATTATTATATATTTATAATCAGAGATAGATTGTTAGCCTTCCTGATGGAGTGAGAGTAGACTGTGTGCTTGCAAACTTGTGGATGAGGTTGGTAGAGAGACTTCTTGTAGCAGGTGCCAAAAAAAATGAGGCTCTTTCTGTCTCTGTGTGATGCCTGACTTACCTGAAATAGAGAGGATCCTGATAACTGTGTGGCTAGAAGGCTCCCTCTGTGAATGCCATTGTCTCTTTTCAGCCACCCAACTGACCTTACCAACATAGGTTCTGTCTGTAGTCTATTTAGGATATAGAGTTGTCTGTACTGTTCTTTCATGCTATTATTGTCTTGAACACCTTGAGGCATATAGGTGTTCAACAAGTATTTGGGGAAAATAATATATGTAAATATCACTTACATGTCTGATTTTTTCTTGCAATAAATTTCTAGAAACATACCAGTTATTGAATTAGAGTATAAATTTTATTTTAGTAAGTTTATTTAAATGGATTATATGCCCAGGTCTGGTCTAGATGTTCAGGATAATATCTGAACATCTAGGGAGCTAAAGAGTCAAAATTCTCTGGCTTTTGGTCAGTATTCTAGACAGGCAGTGAAATGTTAATATGTGTTTACTAGGGTACTGAAATCTAAAAGGCCTGTCACATCCAGTACACATCCTCCTGTTCTGATTTGTGCTTCAACCAGAACTCCTAGCACATCCTTTGTTTCTCTGAGTTTTGAATATTTTCTAGTTTGATAGCTATAAAAATTGCAATTTTGTTATTGTTTATAAAGTTGGACATTTATTAAACAATACACTTAATATTATTAATTTTCCAATTGAGGATTAATCTGTTTGAAAAAATCACCTTAAATAAAAATATTAAACATTAGCATGAAGAATTTATTATCTATGTTTTGGTTGGTTTTATTACCGCCCTTTAAATTTTGCAGACATTTCTGTCCCATAGATGGTTATTTCTATTTTAAGAGAGGATATCCTTCACTGTCCTAATTTGTGGCTGCTTCTGTTGCTTTTATGCTGAGAAATTCTGTCTTCTTTTGTAGAGCAATAAATTCTGCCAAGTTTGCACCTAGTTTCTCTACATTCCCCAACCATTAATCTAAACAGGAATTGTTTTGCTGTGTGGTGGTGAAATCTAATCGTAAAGATTTTTTTTTAAAACAGAAAAAAATGTTTTACATTATGCTTTAAATAAATAATCAATTGCTTAAATAATCCACAGATGCTTGCTTTCTTCCCATTCTTTGTTTTTCATTTTTCTTTACTAAGAAATTTTCTACTTACTCTACATACCACCCACAGATCCCACCTCCTCCCTCCTCTCATCTCCCAGCACTCCCTTCCAAGCCACCCTGCATCCCCACATCCCCCACATCTCCCAAATCAAGGTCTCCCATGGGGAGTCAGCAGAGCCTGGCACACTGAGCCTAGGCAGGTCCAAGCCCCTTCCCACTGCACCAAGGCTGTGCAAGGCGCCACACCACAGGCACTGGATTCCCAAAAGCCTGTCCATTCACCAGGGACGGATCCCGAGCCCCCTGCCTGGGTGCTGCCCAAACAGTTTGAGCCAAACAACCATCTTCCGTATCCAGAGGGCCTAGTCCAGTCCCGTGGGTAGCCCATGAACTGTAGACTAGTGGTTAACCATTCTTTATAGATGTCAGTTTTTGGATGTGCTGGAGGGTCTGTTTCTGATCTAAATGCTTTGTGTCATTGACATTGTTGTATAGCTGAGAGTTAGTTATATGAAAATTGACTTAAAATAATGACTTTATTAAGTTATAATTAATATGCCATAAAACTTTTTTGTTTGTGTGTATATATGTACACATCTATCCATACACATGTTCACGTGTGTATAAGAGTATGTGTATATGTATGTATGCATTTGTGTAAGCAAGAAGACAATCTTAAGTGTTGATCCTTCAATGCCATCCATGTTTATTTTGAGACAGCATCTCTCACTGGCCTGGGGCGAACCTCATAGTCTAGGCTAGCTGGCCAACAAGCCCCTGTCTCTGCTTGCTAAAACCTGGGGTCAAAAGCGTTCACCACCACAACTGATTATTGTTTGATTTGGGTTCTTGAGATTGGACTGAGGTGAGAACTTGACTAATTGTACCATCTCCTCAGCCCGAAAGCCATCTTTTAGAAATGTACAAGGTAGTTTTTTGTATTGTGTCTCTATCACTTTGTAGTTGAGAACATTTTCATCATGGCCCCCAAAGAAGCTCTGCCCCCAACAGCAGTTTTGTCTGCTTCCGTCTTCCCTCTCTCTCCTGAGAGTTGCTCATTTTCCCTCTCTGTCGGTGGACTTGCATCTTCTGAAATCGTATAGCGCATGGCTTCTCTTTCAAACTTCTCTCACTTGACAACAGCATTTCGGGGTTCATGTGTGTTGTAACAAGTTCTGCTTCCTTTCCCTTTCTCACTGCCCCCCTCTGTTACTGAGACAGTCTTCCTCTGGAGCCTAGACTGACCTGAAACTTACTCTAATAGTCCAAAATGGCCTCAGACTCATGGCAATCCTCCTACCTCAGACTCTTAAGTGCTGGAATTACAAGCATGAGCTTATCACGTCTGGCAACTTCATTTCCTTTTATTGCCAGATAATATCCATTCTATGAATTCATCTCATTTTGCCCATCCATTTATCAATTAATGAGTGTTTGAGTTGTTTCTTTTAGGCTATTATGAATAATGGGGCTAATATATTAGTGGGCAAAGCTGAGTGGACAGAGGGTTCAGTTTCTGTTCGGTAATATACCTAGGCATTAGTGTCCAGCTCACTGGAGCCTGCCAAACCCTTTGCCCAAGCACTTTATACATTTCACACTCCCACCTGCAATATGTAAAAGCTAATCATTATTTTAAAGTCTTCTGGGGCCAATAAGGCAGCTTAGGGAGTAAAGGCATATTTCCAAGCCAGACCACCTATGTTTGATTCCCCAGAACCCACAAGATGGCAGGAGAAAACTGACTCCTGAAAGTTGTCCTCTGACCTCCACATGTGTGCTGTGGTGCACATGTATGTACTCGCATATACACACTACATAAATAAATATAAAACAAAAAATTCTTCTACATAGCTTCTTTAAAAGTTTCATTTTTTTTCCTACAATTAATCATTTTGGCATTTTTATGATACTTCAATATATTATTATGCTCTTGATACTTATAAATGAAAATATTTTTAGCTTATAGTTGGAAATTAAGTATTCAAAGTTTTGATTTTTACTTGTCATTTGTTTTATGATTTTGACAGTATTGTTTTCCCCTCACTTCTAATATTTAAACCACTTTGAATTATTTTGCATTTTCCATTTGACTCAAAGAATTGAGAGGCTTGTCTTTATTTTCCAGAGGTGGTTTCATATGAGATAATTTAGAGGTTTGTTTGAAATAATTATGTGAAGCAAAACTGTGTGGTACATTGGATACAGTGGCAGGCCATCCTAAGGCCACCATTAAAAGTGGACCCTTCAGATCCCTCTAGACTCTTGCAAATAAACTATTTGAGTTCTTCTGAGATGCATAGTTTTTATTGCTCTTGTAATTCTGAAGGCAAATAGGCATGTTTCTAAGTGTTTTCTTGGGATCCTGTTCTCTCAGTTCAGGGTGTGTTTCTGAGCTGAAGAATGAGGAGGGCTTTGCTTCCTGCTACCCATTCCCTCCTTCTTCTTCCTCTTTTAGTATTCTGTGGCTGGTCCTTCTCCTGTCATCTGGAGCTATCACTGCTGCTGATTTAACACTTGTCTTCTATATGTACTTCCTTTTATTATTCTGATTTATTGTCCCTGTCTGTGTCTGTTCTGAGGTTAAATCTATAGCTTGTTCTCCACATTCTTGAATTTCTTACAGTGTGATTCCACTTGCTGTCCTGCGAGTCTACTTAATTGTCATCCTTTCAGTCCCACTGCAGGTTTTATTGATTAGAGTTCATTTTTTTCTTTTCTGGTGAGCTTTATAATGGCACTTCAAAGAAAAGACATTTACTTTGTATGTTATTGATGAAACCAAGCAAACATGAAGTAGTTAGCTTTTGCTGCACTGACTAACAGATGATGGGAAACTTAGGCTTATCACAAGACACACATCGTCTCTCACTGTTCTGTGTGTTGCTTGGGTGGGGCTTTGGATCCAGGAAGCCTGGGCTGGTATAAGTGACCCAAGCTTAACAGCAGTTGAGAATGCCTGGGAGCCCAGCTAAGACGTGCAGTTTTCCATCTTTAGTTGCGCTAGTCCGAAGTCCTGTAGAGAGCATCCCAAGGTTTCACAGAATAATAAGAGAGGGCAGGTCCAAATGCATGGGCTCTTTTCTAGCCTAGGTTTGAACACCATTTGTTAAGACCTCCTTAAGCCTTGATTTTGATGTGGGGAAGCATTGCAAAAAAGCAAAGGTGGAAAATAATATGGGATCATGTTTCCAACTCCATATGCCTAATATTTTCTCTATTCCCTCCAATAGATAGCATTGAGAGAGATACTTGACCTCCAACATGCTGATTTAAGCCTTCCATGGTATCCTTGAGTGTTCTCAAGGATATTGGTTCTAGGATCTTTGGTTATGTTCTGATGAGAATCATGTTCCCAGGTTTCTATGTCTACCCTGTTTGCTTTAGCATGACGAGGTGCGGCATAGCTGGTCCAAGGTGTGACCTCGTCTACTTTCCTGGTTCAGCATCTGCCTGCCAGCAGCCCAACCCCCTAGACTAATGGAATCAGGGCCTTAGGTATCACATGTGATCTCAGTCAACTTTCACTTCAAGTTAATACAAATCCTATAAATCTACTTTCAATAGCTGACTGTGCCCTTTGGATTACAAAGGAGTTTGGGAATTTTACTTCTTTCTGTGTCTTTAAAAAGATTCAAAAATTCTTTGAGACTCCCATAGAAATATTTTTTATCATATTTACCCACTACCCCCCCCCCCCACATTACCTCCTAGGATGTCTCCATATCCCTACCCTCATAATTAATGTCCTAAAAAAACAATTATTGAGTCCAATTTGTGCTGCCCATCTATTCCTGGGTGTATGGCTGTGGTATTTTGAATGTAATTAGTCCCCATAATCTCATAGGGAGTGACACTATTAGGAGGTGTGACTGTTGGAGTGGGTATGGCCTTATTAGAGGAAGTGTGCCACTGTGGGGTCAGACTTTGAGGTTTTCTATGCTCAGGATACTGCCCAGTGTGTCAGTTGACTTCCTGTTGCCTGCAATACATAAGACTCCCAGCTACTACTCCAGCACCACATTGACCTGTAAACAACTTTGCCCCCTATCATGATGATAATGGACTGAACTTCTGAAGCTATAAGCAAGCAACCCCAATTAAATGTTTTCTTTATAAGAGTTGCCATGGTCATAGTGTCTCTTCACAGCAATAGAAATCCTAACTGAGACAGAAATTGGTAACAGGGACTGGGGTATTGCTGTTATAAACCTGACTATGTTTCTGTTTGGAGGAATTTGGACTTTGGTACTTTGGGTTATGAAAGCAGTGGAATGCTTTAAGCACTGCTTAATGGGCCATAATAGTAGGAGCATGGAAGACAGTGGTGCTAAGAGTTATTTGAACTGTTGGGAGCTGGCTCAAGAGGTTTCAGAGGAGAAGAATTCTAGTATGTTGCCTAGAGTTACTTCTTGTGATATTTTGGTGAAGAAATTGGCTGCCTCTTGCCCTTGTCAAAAAAGTCTGCCTGAGGCTAAAGTGAAGAGTTTTGGATCAATTCTGTTGGCAGAGGAAATCTCAAAGCAGCCTGGTAATGTATATCCGGTGCCATTATATGTTGGAAGTGT
>CABHPR010128577.1:0-36328 GCA_902168415.1 Peromyscus melanophrys | reverse complement strand
TCTCTCTCTCTCTCTCTCTCTCTCTCTCTCTCTCTCTCTCTCTCTCTTTCTTCCTCCCTCTCTTCCTCCCTCCATCCCTCCTTCCATCTCTCCCTCCGTGCCCCTCTCTCTGACAAGGTTTCACTCTGTAGCCCTAGCTCTATCCTGGAACTTGCATTGTAGACCAGGCTGGCCGAAAACTCACAGAGATCCACCTACCTCGGCCTCCTGAGTGCTAGGATTGAAAGTATAGGCAACCACCACCTGACAACATTTCTCTTTTTTAAATCATATTTTTTAAGGGAAAGATGCACTGCCCTATTATTTGGTCATGGTATCCTTTCAAGCTGTTTGCTATTGACTGACTCTAGCCTAACACAACCTAAATGATTATGGATTACAGTTTATGGCAGCAATTTGAAGTTTGAGTAAAATAACATGTGGTGAATCTTTTGTCAACATTGTCTTTTGCTGTGCCCATTTGTAAGATGATTTCCTCTTGTTTTTCAGATAAGTCATCATAACAGCCATATATCATTGTTCAATTTTTAGTAGTCCACCAAACTTCTCTGAAAGACATGGCTTATCTAAAATCATCCCTTAGTGATTTAAATGAACACAGACACCCTTTTCTTTATCAGATTTACTTAGGGCAATAGCAAACTATAATAAGAGTAAAACAAATTGAATTAGAACATGTTATCATTAAATATGATTATAATGAATAATATTAAAAAGAAAAATAATGTTCTCAGAGTTTATGGCATTTGGTAACCTTTATTCATGTGATCCACAAAGTATATAACTTATCCAAGCAAAAAAAAATACAAAAGTCACTAGATTTGCTTTCAGATATTGCATTATAATTTCTAATAAGGAAGAAGAATAGATTACATAAAAGGTTGAGGAGATGACTCAACGGTTAAGAGCAATTGATGCTCTAGCAGAGAACCTGGGTATGATTTCTAGCACCCACATGGCAGCTTAAATTAAGCAAATACAAGAAAGAATCAAGGAATATGTGTAATCTCAGTTTTTCTGGGCTATACCAAACTGCCTATGTGAGGTTGTCAGTTTGTGTTTTTCCTGGTTGCACTTGCAAAGTCTTTTTCCTCATCCATCATGTTCTCAATAGTCAACATTGTCAAACATTTTGATTTCTCCATGTAATGACATGACATTGTAGTTTCACTTTGCTTACATTTCTCTATTTAGTTACGGGTCTGAGAAACTTTTGGGTTTTATCTCTTAGAGCTTCTGTGAAATACTCACTTGAGTTTTGCCAGACTTTAGAGACATGCCTTTTTATTGTTTACTCAAAAGATACAAATGCTTTTAGACTATCTGTGTCATGGATTTTCCTTCAGCTTATTTTTTTTACTCTTTGCATGTTAGCTTTTAGTAAGCAAACTCGCTTTTTCATTATGAATTTTGTTTCTCTAAATATTATCCTGAATATTTGTCTTTCACATTTAAGCTTTTAGTGTAGCTGGAATCATTTTTTACACTGTGTGAGGTACACATTTGCCTTTTAAAATTCCTAATTGGAAAACCAAATGTATTAATAATATTTATTATTATTTTTCTCTGTTCTCTGCAGTGAAACAACTGTTATAAGTTCTATTTATGTTTGGTCTGCTTCTATTCTATTCAAGTGTCCAGTTCTTAGCTCTGTACAAATTAGGCAGTGTATTCACTATTAGAGATATAAAATAATACTTCTCAATAAAATATGTAATTTATGCTAGTTTAAATCTATGCCATTTATATATGTTTCTAGATATCTTACATTTTGGACCTTGTTGTAAATGGTATCCCAGCCTCATTTTATTTGTTTGACTTTTAAACACATCACTAAGGACCTCTAGTTCAACTGTGAACTGAAGCAGTGCCCATGATGACTCCGTTAGATACAAAATCCCTGTTGACCTGATACAGAAGAAAAACCTGCAGATGAATGGAAATTGCAATCTCAACAAATTATCCTTAAGTCAAAGTACTCCCGAGACAATCAGTTTCTGTTGGAATGTAACTCTAGCTAAAATTTCAGCATACAGACATTCTTTGGGGTTCAATGAGATTCTTGAATTAGGGAATATGCATAACATAGCTGTGTAAGAAACTTGCTGGTGACTTGCAGCCTAATGTTTGATGATATCAAACAAAGAAGAATGACGGATAATTTTGACTAGGGAATAGAATAAAAAGAAACTCTCCTTTCTTAGTTACTCAGTTTGAAAACTGCCAGATAGCAATCAATCTCTCTCACTGTAGACTCTGGGCGGCATGAGAGTTTTTGCTGTTCAGGTGTGGCATATATTACTAATAGGTGTTTGCAAGAACTCCGTTTTCCAAGCTGCCAAACTATGTCTAGTGCACAATTTTTCTTTCAAGGATGCACAATTTTTCTTTCAAGGAAGGTTTCATTGAGCAATGGGAGTAGACGACTGACTGAACTTTACTTTGAACAATATTTCAACCAAACATTTGGGATTTCCATGGAAGAGTAAAGGGTGAAGTAATAGCACACACTGGACCGCAAGGATTTAGGGAAATACAGAGAGAGAGAGAGAGAGAGAGAGAGAGAGAGAGAGAGACAGAGAGAGACAGAGAGAGACAGAGAGAGACAGAGAGAGACAGAGAGAGACAGAGACACAGAGAGAGACAGAGAGAGACAGAAAGAGAGAGGACAAGAGGGTAAGGGGACATGAGAGCAAAAGTATGTGTATATGAGAGATTTCATTTATGCTTATATATCTTGTTTTATATATTATATTTTTATATAATATATAACCCATATGTGTGTAAAATGTTGAGTTCCACTAACAGTGTCCTTCATTCTCCATCTACTATACACAATGTACTTAACAGGTGTTTGCAAGAACTCCATTTTCCAAACTGTCAAATCATGTCTACTGCACAATTTATACTGATGACTTCCATTGCAACACTTTTATTTTCAAGATTATAATATAATTACAACATTCTCTTCCCTTTTCTCTCTCCAGACACTCCCATATACTCTTCCCCACTCACCTTCAAATTCAGAGCCTCTCTGTTCAGTAATTGTTATTGCATGCATATACGTACATATATACATATATATGTATTTCTAATTGTAGACTGTTTAGTCTGTATAATGTTACTTGTGTGTATGTTTTCAGGGCTGACCATTTGGCACTGAACTTTAATTTGTAGCTTATTCATTGGTTGTAATTTAACTTTTTATTGGATGGTATATAAATATGTATAAAGCATAAATGCATTTAAGCTATGTTTTGAAAATGTGCATAGTACCTCTGTAGATCATATAAATATGAGCACCCATTCACATAAGTCAGGCTAAGCTATCATTGTGAATTTTCAGGGTAGAGATCTCAAAGATAACAGATTCTTCTGTCAGGGGAGTATATGAATTAATACAAGGCAGAAAAATGCTCTGAGGTTAACATGCATAGTAGTCAGGGTAACTGAAGCTCTTACACTTAGGGGTTATGCAAAATAGAATTAAAACTCAAATTTGAAATTATTTTTGTCATTGTATCAAGTGCATCTCTACTTCAAGGAGTAAATGACAAATGAGAAAAATGCCTTTCTAAGAATACATGTAGAAGAGATGCTTCACCAAGAGAAAGTTGTATGAAGTCTGTTTTGCTTATATGAGAAGGTTATGCTATACTTCAAGGGGTCTAAACAACAACCTTCTAAGATAACTTAAGAAAAGAAATCAAAAGAATTCTCAGAGTTCTGTATTATCCATGCACACTTGTGAATGCTATATATTCAACTGTTCTACCTGATGACCACAAGGCAAAATGAGAGAAAGGGATGACCAGAACGTCACAGCTTCACACTATCTAGATGACCTCCCAAAACCAGAGGAGAACACGTCAAAGATAAAATTATGATGTAGAACTTAATTATTTTTGCAATAAAGATAATAAACTGTATTGCAGACCTTTTCAAATATGTTTTGGTAAGATTCTGACACAGAATAACTCGATTATGACAAGTAGTTTGACAAAGCATTTGTCCTCACTGTGCATCTTATTAATAGACCATGGTTCTCTGTGAACCATAGGTGCAAAGAACATCAGTAGAGAAAGCACATTTTTAATGCTGATCTCAGAATGTAATAGGGAATGTAGGTGCTCTGTTTCAAGCTATTTTTATTATCTTTCTGGCTCCAGGAAATAATTTAGAAATGATGTTAAATGATTAAAAAAAAAAGTATTCACTGATATTACTGGGGTGGCTCACTTATTCAGATATATACACATCATTTACTTAATATTACCTCCCAACCATCCTTCAAGATTGAAATCTTTCAAAATATTTTTCAGGCTAAAAGATATTGGTACCCCTCAGATAGAAATCTGGAATAATGGGGAACCTTGGGAACCAGATGAAATTCCAAGTGTTCATATCTCAATATTAGTTCTCTCTATACTAGGGATTATTTGTTTGACTGAATCTACAACATAGATTTTACATCATGGGTAGAGAATGTATTCTTTTTGTCGTTTGGGTATTAGAAATTGCATTGATGATGAAACAGACCCAAGTTTGCCGATCATTTTCTGTAATACTGAATTAGTCCTCTAGAGGGAGATAGATGTTGGGTTTAATACTGAATGAAGTCCTGTATAAACATCCTTCTAATCCCAACATTTCCTCTTCAGACTTATTTTGGGCACAAGCTGTTATACTATTAAAATATAGTTTTTCTTTCAGAGCATAAAGTACTGGGTCTAGAATGAGGAATTCCATTTCTGTCTTCCTGACAGAATGTTTACTGATGTGGAAACCTGAGACTTCTACACTGCAGCATTCTGGGAGGAAGTGTAAGCGCTGTTGCAATCAAGGGCATTTTCCTGTCAGTGCCCCATATAGTGTGATGAATGGATTTCTAATCACCAGCATTGTTCCAGTTGGATACAACTCTGTGAGTCTAGAAAACTCTATAAAGTCGAGTTTTACTGTGTTCCACTTAGCATCAAACATTCAGTGCCCTAGGAAGAGGTTCAGGATATTCTGAAGTCATAATAGGGCTGTTTCTAAATGTATGGGTAGAATTTTATTGTTATCCTTAACAAAATCTCCCGTTTTTTGAAAGTTTTTAATGGCCTGACAAATAGAACTCACACTGGAACTTGGTGAGCACATTTGCTATTGGTGGATTTTCATAAGGCTTGTGGCATTGTTTATGAGCAATAAGGCTACAAGTTTATTCACAGTGCTAAGAAAATTGGACAGTTTTGTCAGACTGTCCCATCTATGCCTGCCTGCCTTCCTGCCTTTCCTTTCCCACTCCCTCCCTCCATCCACCCCTCACTTTCTCCCTCCCAACATTCTATCAACTATTGAGTATCAACAATTCAGAAGCATTATACATACTAACAGTCATCTTATCTTTGGATAAAGAGGATGGAGTTAATACCACCAAGTTATAGATGACTCCATGAGACAAATGACATTCATAAAGTAAATGCATGCTGTTGCCCTAGACAAGTGATATGCAGTGTTGAACAGGGAAAGGCAGAACAGGCAGTGGAGAGGCTGTTATTTTAAGGATGTTTTTGGAGAGAAAGAGAGAAGCTATGATGTTTGCTTTAAACTGAGAACTCTGAGAAGAGACAATAGGAAAGCAAGCACTTGCTTTGTGTGTCTGAGTTTCAAAGTGCGGTTCTGTAGAAAGGGGATTGATAGGAAGTGAGCTTAGGGAGCCCATTTAGGGTCATGCAAGTTCTGATTAACTACAGATTTTCCCAACGGGAAAAATAATGGGAAGAAAGAGTAAGATGTCTGTCACCCTTCCTTAAGACAGCCTACTTTGTGTAGTGTCTGAGAAGGTTATTCCAGTAGACCATTGTGGCCCCAAGTTGTTCCAGGGCCAAGCCAAGTGAAAGATGGAGTCATGTCAGTGTTAATCCAGTTGGAGAGCTCAAAAGAATACTATTTGGTTTTTTTTTTTTTTTAAGAACCAGCTACATCTGAGTTGTTAATCTAGGAAAGCTCTGTTAAGTTTTTAGAATGCCTATACATGATTCAATTCAATGTCTCCTTGAGCTACCAAAGTTCTCACAAGTGAGTAAAGCCTTGTTTATTCTATTGACAAGATATCTTCTTTCACAGCAATTTTGAAAATAATTTCTTCTCTGATTGTAGAACCATGTTGAAATGAAATTACAGTATCATTTTTATTTTGAAACCATATTTATTGAGTGCCAACTTATACAATTAATCCTTCCTTTAGTTAGTTAAAATACAATAAAGTCACAAATTTTTAGGTGATACCATCTAACTTTAATTATGTCTGTATTTAATACATACACTTGTGATTCTTCTTGTACATTAATAGTTACTGTGAGTTTGTAAGTCACTCAAATGTATCTTACTATAAAGGAGCTATTTATCAAGAAGATAAAATGTTTTGCAACTGATATAGAATAACTTTCCAATTTTTTAAAGGTAATATTTATATAAATTCTTTGAGGATACATGTCTATTTGGTACTGTGCATGTGAGTGCAAGTGTTCATGGAGTCCAGAAGAGGGTGTCAGATCCTCAGAACTGGAGTTACAAGAAGTTGTCTACTGCCCAGTGTGGGTGTTGGAAACCAAACTTGGTTTTCCATAAGAGCAATAAACTACTGAGACACCTCTCCGCTCCTCGCTTTATAGTTTTTGGGTTTTTGTTTTTGTCTTTTTGAGACAAGATTTCTCTGTGTAGCCTTGGATGTCCTGAAACTCACTTTGTAGAGCAGGCTGGCCTTGAACTCACAGGGATCTACCTGCTTCAGGCTCCCAAGTACTGGGATTAAAGGCATACACCACCATCACCAAGCTGACTTTATAGTTTTAATACGTAGTTATTGATAGATAGTTTCAACACTAATTGTATTTTTTGTATTATTCTCATTGTATTATTTTTGGAAAGCATCATGTATATTCATGGGTGGTCATTTTGGTAACAAATATGTTATTTTGAAAGTCTTATGGTAATTTCACGTTTGATTTTCAAGAGGTCCATACTGTAGATTTAAAATATTTATAACATACAGAAAATTTAAAAGCTGTAGCCTGGACTCATAGGTAGAACCCATAAGCTGACTTTGAAGGTGAAATTAATTAGTTAACATCACTAAAATGTGAAGCTGATGAAAACATTCCCTTTCACTTAAAACACCCAGAATTGGAAAATGAATGTAGTTATACTTAAAAAGGAACTTAATATGAAAACTGTAATATCTATAATTTTCTATACATTAAAGAAGAGATGAGTCAGGTAAAGGTAATTCTCACAGAGTTTTATGCTCTTTTAAAACGAGTTAAAATTTGTGTCATTTTAATCTATATTTTCAGAGTCTCAGAAGAACTGTGAACAAGATGGTGCATGTGTTAATAAGTGAGATATTAGCATGCAGTTAAACCGCTGGTAAAATCTGCCCACCTGTCTAGTTAATTGCTGCGATGCATCCTCCTCTAGTACCTAGACTTCATTCACAACCATAATAGTCATCATCCCATTGGACTGTATTTCCTTTTCCACTTGCCTGTTGCCCATAGTCAACTATAAATCATTAACTTCTAGAAACTATATTTAAGTCACCTTTATATTTATCACAACGCCTCCTAAACAATGAGTTAAAATAATTACTGCAATAATTATCTTCTGTATGAATGAGCATTACATGAATAACTCAAAAGAGAAATAATCTCCGAGGGATCACACTTTAAAATGCAGACTATATAATCTTGGCCCACCTTCTATTCCAACCATGAATGGCATCCAGTTTTCTGTAGATATGTCTCTAGAAGACCTTCTATCTTTTCCTCGGCAGATTTTCAGCACTGCAATGGGGATGCCTGAGGGGCCATACCTAACTCTTAATTATGTATTTCTTCTGAGAAAAAGGCATTGATTTCTTCTAGGACAACCATGGATATATGGGGCCTAGTTAATAAGTAGGCATGACCTTTTTTGTTTCCTGAGTGAACAAATTCTAGCCTACACCATCCAAGAAAGGTCAAATTTGGGTAGTATCTGGGATTCCCATAGTGCACATCAATTGGCGAATATCTGGTCCCATTGCCTACTTCTCCACCTTCCCCAATGGCCCCAAATCATTCTATAAAATTAAGTTTCACAAATACCTCCTTTTAGCTTTTGTTTGTTGATGTTTGAAATCTAGTATGTATTCCATGATGGCCTCAAGTCAGTTTGTAGCCAAAGATGGCCTTGATCTTTTGCTCTTCCAGTTCTCCAGCATCTGTTTCTGGAATTCTGGGAATACAGCCGTGTGTTAACACACCCAGGCTATGTGATCATTTTTCAGAGCTGATTTAATGTTAAAATATCACCCAAAGAATTAGTAAGGCTTTTACAAATCACTTATATTTTAGTTTTATTTTTATACCTAATAATTTATAAAGAATATAGACTTAACTACAGTAAAAGTCATCTCATCATGAATGTAAGTAGGAATAACAATCTATGTTTGTTAGAGTTTTGCGTCAAACCCTGAGTTCTCCAAAGATCAGATTAGTATATTTCATTCTATTTCCACATCTTTATTCAGACAAATATCACATAGCCTAAATATCTCAGGAGGTTAATGGATAGGGAACAATTTCAAAACTCTTTTAATAAGGAAATGTTAAAAATATAAGTGCAGGCTAGGTAAATCTAGATGTTGTATCCTTCACACGCAAACCTTGCTCTCCCCAAATAAAGACCAGAGTTGTCATATAAGCTTATGGTCATTCTTCCTAATTTGTTTATATTTAGTATTTATGAATATGTATGTATACAAAAAGCTACCAAACTGATCTCCTTTTCTTTTCTTTTGTCATGCTTTGGAATTATGATGGTATTTACATAAAATAAAATTATAATATTTTCTTACATTGTTATCTGATATTTGGGAGTGAATTGTATAATATGGGCACAGCCACCTTAAATAGTTGTTTATAACATGGGAGGTATTGAAAGACAATCTATTAAAACATTTCATTTTTCCTGTGGGTGTTTCCATAGCCAGACATCGCCAAGTCTTACCACCCTTGATTTTAGGTCAGTCTGTGTTTCAGGGTTCTTAGAGTCTTACCGCTGAGGACTGCTTCAAGGAGCCCTTGAGTTCATACAGAGTTAATACATGTGAATACTAAGATATAAGGTACTTGCAGTGCTTGGACATAGTAATCAAAAATTAAGACTAGATAAAGATTTCAAAGAAATTACAGAAGCTTCTCTACAGACTTTGTATCTGGTGTCGCATGACAAACACAGAAAGCTTGCTGGAACATCAGGTCATCACTGCAAATGAGGACTCTGTTAGACAGTCATGTCTCCTGCTCACCTTATTCAAAGCTGTTAAACAATTGGATCCAGAGCTTTTTTTGATTGATTTTCCCTAGACTCAAAAGCTGTTTGTTGTTAATATTAATCTTTTTATTGCTTTAGTATAATCGTCTCTTATTAAATACCTGGCCAATCTTTCTAGACAGAGGGCCAGTGTTAGGGGATGTCCACCTACAGCCTTATCCATTTGAAGAAGATACACTGATAACTGTTTGTTGGACTGAATTAGCAGGGATAGACCTAGAAAGACTAGTTCAGTGGCTTAGGGGACCATACACTGATTCAGTTTATGGACTGGGAGTCTCCTTGAGAGAATTTCAGTTTGTAGATTGATGGGGTTCAGTAGAGTTTACCCCAAAATAGAGCACCTTGACATGGGAAAAGATAGCAGAAGCAGGCATTTCTCTTTGACTTTCCATACCCTCGCCTTCAAAGCAGTCTATAAAATAATTATCCTACTTATCTCTAATGGAGATTATTAAGGTATCTTTTCAGAGGGTTCTCTGATATTCAGAGAAAGGAAAGTTATTTGAGGACACAAAGGAACTGGGAAGCCAGGCTTTGTTAAGTTCCCCTGTTTATTATTCATCTTCTGATCGCAATTCTTCAAACTGTTCACAGAAACAGTTTGCCTATGTCTTTGGATGTTCATTTATGAATTTTCCATACCATGAGAAATGTATCAGATACATTCATGTTTCCTTCTCTTATCTTTTATTATAGGAGCCTCAACTGTGAACCTGACAATGAGTTTTGTATTAACAGAATTGTAACAACACTTTGTACTCTAAAAGAGGGATAGGTAGATAATTTCTGATCATAAAGCATATGATCATATGATCAAAAGAATGATAAATATATATTTATACAAATATATTTCAAAGGAATTTATAATGTGGTATCCATTAAAGATGGCCCATTCATTGTTTTCATTTTTATATAGGTCTGCATCTCATAGTTTAGCTTTTCTCCTTTCATTGACTTGTTTTTCAAAAATTGTATTGTCCTGCCCATTTTTCCAAGGCAATTTTGGAATATGTTTATGTTTTCCTCAATGACACTGTTAAGATTTGTTTGGGATTGAGTGACATCTGTGGATAAACTATAGAGACCACTTTATAATCTAGTGTATTCTCATGCACACTATGCCTTTCCTCTGTTCATATGAGAGTTCTATTTTAGCTTTTTGTAAGAATTACCCCGCTTTCTTTATATAAATTCTATCACTTACTATTAAGTTTAATTCTGTAATATTTATATGCATATTACTTTGTACAATGCTGTCTCTTTCCTTATAGCTTTTTACTGTATCTATTACATAAGAAACCCGTGAGAATGTGTGTATATAGATCATCATATACGACCTCTGTACAAAGCTTGTATGTTGTAAAATTTTGATTAAATTTTCTTTTTTTTAGACAACACTGCCTTATGCTCAAAGCATTTATTTTAAATCCTTCTTTCTGATTTCCTTGCTTCCTACTTGAGTCATATTTCATTAGATGGAGTGACAGAAGAATATTAATTACTTGTGATGATCCTTTTCTTGTGTCTGATCACCTGTGTAAATCCCTCTGTTATTGAGACAGCAAATCAGTTTAATTTCATATGCTCACTGCAGTCAGAGGGCAGAGACTACTATGGGGTTCTATGCTGAGAAACCTGGCTTTTAGTACTGATAGCACTTTGATCAATTAACATTTTGTGGTAGGGTCTTTAAAGTAGATGGATCATTACCAGACTAGAATTCAATGTAATGTTAGTTGTTAATTTTAAATGTTTTCCATCATGGAATCCCCATATTTATAAGAAATTGTTGTTAGCAAAATAAATTCCACCAGACAATGTTTTTAGAAGGAAACCCAAACTTTGATTTGGGATCATGTTCTATGTTCTCATTTGTTCTTTGCATTAGTATTTGGAGAAGTTAGGACTCTAAGAAAAGTCTATGAGGCACTCCCAATTTAATTCAATATATATGTTCTTTGGAAAACTATGATGTGTTGTTACAAGCATATTTGTATCTGTGGCCCTGACCATATGACTGTCCTTCATGTTTTAAATGTGTTTTTTTTAATTTTCATCGTGAGCTAAATAATATTTCCCATCTGGGTCTCGAGGTGATAACTACAACAACAGAAATTTATCCTATTATTATTTTCTTTCCCCCAAACTATAAATACTCTCTGACCAGGTAAAAACTTTCTGAACATCCTACATCCCAGGAAACCTCCTGTGTCTCAGCAAAAAGGGTAGTTTAGTCTCCTTCCTTGATTCCACATTCCTCTTTAGGCACCATCTAAAGGTTATGCTTGTTTCGAGGTTTACTGCTCACACATGCTGATTCTTGACCTCTCAGTTCCTGCTGCACACAAGGCTTTCATCCCAACTGCTCTCTCAGGAAAGATTTTATCAAAGTCACCAGTGACATCTGTGCACTAGGCTCAATGGTCAATTTCCAGTCATCATCTTATTTGATCCGTCAGTTATGTTTGATGTAGGTTAATCATTTTCCCTTTTGGAACACTTTCTTCTCTTGGATCTGCACAAATAATTTCTTGTGGTCTTCTGGTCATTTCTTCTCATTTTCCTTTTATGTTGTTTTCCTAACTTCTAAAATTGAAGTACCCCTAGACTCAGCCTTCAGGTATCCTTTATTCATAATAAATAATCAAAATAAACATAGATATCTGAGGAAGTAAGGACCCATGAAAGGCTTCAATTAGTGAATTATGATTTACCGTGTCCTATGATGGTTGATATGATTAGATTTATATCAATGGTGTTTAAATTTTCTTCTGTCTCATCTGAGTTTCATTCACATTTTCCTTTACTTCCAGTTTTTGCTTGAATATTTTTACAGCTCAGTTTTATCTTGTGCATACGGTTTTTGGTTTCTATACTTTCCACTGTTTATTTAGAATCCTTCAATTATTCATTTAAGATTCATAGTGCACATTGTAACATTATCAGATCAGGCCTTCACATAAAATACAACTTCATATGTAGCATAATATTTTACAACAGTATACATACAGTTTGCTTTTGTATACAAAATACAGTTGTATTTTCTGAATATTTTACTTCTCTGCTTGTATGGACTACAAAATGCATTATTGTTTACACTGAACTAATGTCATTAAAGACATTTTATTAGAAAAATCCATACTTATCCACACAGGTAAAAGAGCTATAATATTAGCAAGTAGTTCATGATCAGTCATAAACACAATATCACTGAATGAGTATGATAATATTTCTGCTTTATACATTTACTGAATTTTTTTAGATCAAAGTATATCTGTCTCCTTTTCTTGCTCCAGTAGAAAAACATAGTACTAGAATCACCTTATGTACCTGATAAATTAAAATTGAATTATTTATAAAGAAATGAGTAAACAGCCAGGCATGTGTTATTTCCATTTTTTAAAGTGAAATTGTCCAGAACACAGAATGGGTCACCAGTTTTCCCTATGTAAAAGAGACACATCAAACTATAACTAACACAGTTGCTCTAACTCATAACCAAAGAGTTTAGAATAAGAGACTGCATGTCCAGTTTATGAATTATGAATTATATGTCTGTCTATGTGTGTGATGTGTGTGACTGTGAGTGAGCTTGTTCAAGTGTGTGTATGTGTGTGTATGAGTGTGTTTGTGAGTGTATGTGTGTGTGTGTGCGTGTGTGTGTGTGTGTGTGTGTGTGTGTGTGTGTGTGAGAGAGAGAGAGAGAGAGAGAGAGAGAGAGAGAGAGAGAGAGAGAGAGAGATCAAGCAAGACCAGAAGAGAAAAAATATACTACATAAACTGTAATTTCTCTAAGGATGTTAGAACACATATGTGACAGTCGTGTGCATATAAATGTCATGGAAATCAAAGCTGCTATTATTTAATCTGCTCACAGTTACCTTTATTTTAAGCTTAGTTGAAATTACAGCATAGTGACTATTGAATTCCAATTGAATGGTTACTAAGAAACCAGAGATGATCTTTGTAGGATTTCATTAATTCATTGATCTCAAACTTGATAGTTTTGATTGCAATGCCGATTGCATAGCCATGATAAAGTTCTGATTTTTTTAAAAAATCTTAAATGGCTAAATCCCCTGATAGAGATTTCTAAACCTCTCACAACAAAAGATTATTAGGGTACCATTGCTTTCTTTTATGACATCTCTCTGTTTCCATCTCTTTCTCATAAAGTGCCATCTTTGAACTTTTACTGTGGCGCTTTTATCTTTTACAGGTTAAAAAAATCTAACTGGGAAATAAGGCGACTTTAATGTTTATTTTGTTGTGAAAGCATTTTGTGGCAGTGAGATGCAGTGCTAACCCAAGACCAGCTTTGGTCTGCTCAGCTTTCCCGTGGTTCTCACAATCAAGTATATGGAGGAGCTGGCAGTGAAAGAAGGACGGGGAACTGAGTTTCTCAATGGGGGTGCACATATAAATATTGCCTTTATTTTAAGATGTTATGGTATTAACTTCCGCATGATAGCTTTTGTAACAATCCTTTGCTGTCCTGTGACAAGATAACCATCTTACCATTTTAAGTTCATTCTTTGTTCGTGCACAAAAAAATGTGTTACACTGTGACATTTTCATGCGCACATATTATTATCCTTTGTCCTCATTTGTCCTCCATTGCCCACCCATTCCCCCAACCCTTCACTCTAGTCCCCTCCTCCCCTGGAAGACCTCCTCCTTCTTTTTACATGTCACCTCTATTCCTTCCATTACCATCTTCTATTATCCCATCTCCTGCTCTTTAGATCTGCTTCTCCCCGTTCATATACCCTGTCTATTTTCAACTCTTTTTAAAAATTATTTATTTATTTTTTTAAATTTTACAATTAATTTAATTTTACATATCAGCTGCGGATTCCCTGTCCTCCCTCCTCCCACGGCCCCCCCTCCCCCGCCCTGCCCCCAATCCACCCTCAATTCCCATCTCCTCCAGGGCAAGGACTCCCCTGGGGATTCAGCTCAGCCTGGTAGATTCAGTCCAGGCAGGTCCAGTCCCCTCCTCCCTTCACCCAGGCTGAGCAAAGTGTCTCAGCATAGGCCCCAGGCTCCAAAAAGCCAGCTCATGCACTAAGGACAGGTACCGGTCCCACTCCCTGGGGGCCTCCCAAACAGTTCAAGCTAATCGACTGTCTCACTTATCCAGAGGGCCTGATCCAGTTCCATGGGGGATCCTCAGCCATTGGTTCACAGTTCATGTGTTTCCACTAGTTTGACTATTTGTCCCTGTGATTTTTCCAATCATGGTCTCAACAATTCTTGCTCATACAATCCCTCCTCTCTCTTGCCAATTGGACTCCCGGAGCTCCACTTGGGGCCTGGCCATGGATGTCTGCATCTGCTTCCATCAGTCATTGGATGAGAGTTCTATCATGACAGTTAGGGTGTTAGGCCATCCGATCACCAGAGTAGGTCAGTTTGGGCTTTCTCTTGACCATTGCCAGTAGTCTATTGTGGAGGTATCTTTGTGGATTTCTGGGGACCTCTCTATTTTCAACTCTTACACACACACACACACACACACACACACACACACACACACACACACAACCCTGCACATGTAGATTCCACATATGAGAGAAAATCTGATTTTTGTTTTTCTAGGTTTTAATTAAAATAATTTTCAATACAAGTATTTTTGTAGAACTTTTGTCCATGTGTGGCAAGCAATTTACTGATTGAGCCATCTCCCTATGTAGGCCTTTTAATGTACTCATTGTGTAATACACATTTAAGAGCCTAGTAATTTGATGAAATATGTATTTTAAGAACTTACAAATTATAGAAAATTTCTCTTTGCAAATGTAGAAACAAGTAAAAAATGTAAAAATAATCTTTCAAAGTTGTTAGGAGAGCTGAACAATGTCCTCATAATAAAAATGATATATATGTGTGAAGTGATAAATACATTGTTGAGCTAGATTTAATCATTTCAATATATGTCTATATGTCTATATATGTATATAGATGGGGGAGAAAAAGAGGGAGAAAAGCAGAGAGATCAAAAGATAAATTGCGTATTGCAAATCTAAGTTAAATTTGTCAATTATATCCCAAGAACAGAAATGGAAAAGGAACAATAAAATAAAAATAAATAATTGATGCATCCAAAAGATGGCTCACTGAAAACACAGATAAATATTGCTAGCACTGTTGAAAGCCAAGGTCCTGGCCACTGCTATGATCTTGTAGGGTGTCTGATGTGAGCCTTTTGATTTTTATTAAACTGTGCCTGTTGGTTCTAAATTGTTCCAGTTGCCATCCTAGATAGAGAACTGTCCTTTGCTGTACCAAAGGCTTGTGGAAATAGTTGTGTTCCTCTCAGTTACGACAGCCAGTGCCACTTTGATACCTTTTTCAAGCTTTGACTCCCACTGTGGAACAAATTTTGCCCCCAAGTTTCCTGTATCGGGCTAAAATAAATGTCTATTTTTTTTGTTTTTTTTTGAGACAGGGTTTCTCCATGTTGTTTTGAGTGCCTGTCCTGGAACTCACTCTGTAGACCAGGCTGGCCTCGAACTCACAGAGATCCGCCTGACTCTGCCTCCTGAGGGCTGGGATTAAAGGCGTGCGCCACCACTGCCTGGCTAAAGTTAAAGTCTCTAATTTCTACACAGGACTGTGTCTTTTCTTAGTTTATTTTTCCCAGTGTCCTTTGATGGTCATGTCAGTCATTTTCTTTCTCCTTCCATGAAACAGTTTCTTAAGGCCATATTTGCAAGAAACTGAACCTACCACAGTTGGTGCTAAATGACTTAGGGACTGGTCACTACAACCGGGCTTCTGGAAGTATGTTACTTGTCTCGTATTTAGGAGACTTCTCTCTGCATTGCAGTGGGATAGGACACAGGACAGAAATCTACTAGATGGTGTGATATCCCTGGTATTTCTGAGTTGTGGGTGAAACATTTACTGGAGGATTGTGATCCTGGGTAACTGTTACTAAGCACAGTTAAAGAGAGAAAAGCACACACTTTGATCTAGTAACACAGAATTTAAAGGAAAGATTGAGGGTCAAGTGGCTTTTGTAGCTGTAAAGACGCAGTTACCTCCAGCAGCCAGCAGGCAGACAGAGCTCCAGGTCAGGCAGAGATGCCCGCTGTAAGACTGGCAGACAGCCAGAGAGCCACACTTGCCACTGGGATTGGGAATACACACTTTTAGTTTCCCATATACAAATATTAATTAGTGATATTTTATTTTTCAATTTTACTGAATATGATGTATATTAAAGTGTGACTATGTATCGTGTGCAAAGTTAAGTAGGTTTGAACAAGTGTCTCCCTTTGTGAAACCATGAGCCTGGTAGTGATAAGCAACTTGTTATCACCCCCTAAAACTTCCCTGTTCCTCTGGCGTTCCTTCCTCCTGTCTCTCCTCACCATAGGAAAATTACAGTTATTCATTAATAAATTATGTTATCCAGTTTTATATGTGCATAGGGGAAATTAACAGCTGACTATTAACTGATCTAAGCTTTCTTTATTGTAAGGATAAGATAGGTCCATAGCTGGGAGAATACTGAAAACAGGGAGGCAGTGGTATTAGATTGTACAGTGTTAGTGTCCATAGCTGGGAGAATACTGAAAACAGGGAGGCAGTGGTATTAGATTGTACAGTGTTAGTTAGCATCATAGATGCTAGGATACAGCATGAGGCGACTGGCTTAGGGTGATGGGTACTCTGAATTAGACATGGTAACAGACAGGAAGTTATCATTATGGCTCACCATCAAGAATAAGCTCCTCCTTACCCAAGGACTGACTCTGACTTTAGCTCTATATATTTTTGTGATCACCCTTACTGATGATTATCCCCATTGAGTAACATCCATCAAGACTTACTCCCAATGCATCTCTCTTGCTGAGTTTCACAGCTTGTCATAGGATGAATACAATGAATGTCTGGATGGGATCTTCGGCCCTGTCTTCCTTTCTGTCTTCCTCTTGAATCAGCCACAACATAGTTAGTTCCTATTATGTGTTTTCAGTGAAGGATGTGACAGTTCCATGGACATGTGCCAAGCTTGAAGAATTCATGCCAGGGCCACATATCATAGTCACTTTGCGTTCATGTGAAATGGGCCCAAGAACTGTAGTAAAATGTAGAACTACGTTTAACTTTTCATTATCTCAAGGAAAAGACAACTGAAACACCTTTTTTTATCCAGGCTGAGAAATCTTTTGAGTACTGTGAAGCAGTAGCATCTTAAAAATAAAATGTTATTTTCAAGAACGCTGTATATCTCAGTGTGAAGAGGTGACACGAGGCTTGCTGGTGTTTCCTCGAGCGGTCACACTGTTAGACCTTAATCATTGTATTTATTGTACCTTGTCATATTGTTAGAGTATTTCTCTATCTGTGTCCCAAGGTGTATAATTAAACTTGTTGTTACAACACAGGAAAGGAATCAGATGTCATAAAATTTCCTTGCATTTTGTTTTATCTAGCTTCCATTTTCAAGCCTGAATATTCATGTCTTAGTTGTTAATAAATTTTAATCCTCGGTCTTTCGCTTGTTAGAAAAAAAAATAAGAAACAAAGGTAGTTTTGATTTTTATTATTACAAATACAATGTATATATATTTGCCAAAAAAAGGATGAATTGCTTAACAATCTTTGAAGTCACCCAAAATATCTACCTATCTAGAGCAGTGGTTCTCAACCTTCCAAATACTGTAACCCTTTAACAATTCCTCATGTTGTGGTGACCCCCAAACATAAAATTACTTTGTTGCTACTTCATAACTGTAACTTTGCTATTGTTCTGAATCATAATGCAACTATTTTTGGAGACAGGGGTTTGCCAGATAGGTCGTGACCCACAGGTTGAGAACAGCTGCTCTAGAACCTCAGAATACTGTCTTACATGGAAGAGAGGCCTTTAAATGTTCCTTTGGATGAAGTAGGACCCCAAATCCAAAGACCACTGTTCTCAAAAGTGAACACAGTGGAGAACAGAGACTCAGACACAATGACTATACATAGAAGGGACAGATGCCGGAGTTATGCTAACACACACAAGTACCCAGCACCACCGACAGACAGAAATGCCTCCTCTCTAGAGCCTTTGGAGGGAGAGTGGCTCGGCTCTGCTAATACCTTAATTTGAGAGTTTTGTGTCCAGAATTCCAAGAGATTTACATTCTTTTGTGTTCTTCCATGCAAGTGACAGGTATCTTGTTTGGTGGCCATATGGCGTAAGTTCAGATTTGAATAACGGGATATTGAGTGCTGCTGGAACCATGGGTGACTGTAGATCAAAGTCCACCCTGGGAAAGATGTGCAAGACAGAGCAGACCACTTCTGTCACTTTAGAGAATATGTGAGTTGCTGGACAGAATGCTGCTGGTGGAAGACGGAGTAGGAGAGGTTCCTCGTCTTCCCTGGTGAGGTCTTAGAAATAAGTAAGAAACATGGTACAGAAAACTGGGAGGGGAAGACATCCTGGTTTACAGTGGCATTTGGCTGAATGGCAGGTGTACTTCTGCTGGAGGGACGGTGAGTGTATAGATGATGCACTTGACTGTTCATCTGAGGACTTTCCCATCAAGCTGCTGAAAGCATAGCCAGCTTTCATTTTGCTGCTTGTAATGCAGTGAGAGATACAACTGATGTATTATGGAAAGAACTCTCCTACAATAGGAACCAGCACATAGTGGTTTGGGAACATCTGATCTGTCTAGAAAACAAAAGGTGACAAAATTGGGAGATTGGTTTTGGGAAAATATGACCTGGCTGAAGTTACTGATGGAAAACTTTTTGCTGAAGAGATGAAAGTTAGTATATCCGCGAATCTACTGGGTACTCTCAGCAAAACCCAGAGAGTTTACAAGAAAGCTTTGTGAAGGGTGTACATTCCAATGATGTAGATTCCCATGACTTTACATGTTTGGGATTTAATACTAGAAGAACCATTTCAAGCTCTGAACAAAGCAGAGACTGGAGGAAATAAAGGAGAGTTACCAGACTCCCAGCATTAGACAGGCTGACAGAGCTGCTGTACAGCAATGTGTGTTACTCTCTAAGAAAAAGAATGAAATGACTGCCAGAGCAGAGCCTTTGTTGGAGAGGCCAAGGCCATTGGCCCAGAGGCAGAGGTTTGTGGTGCAGACACAGAAGCAGGGGTAGGTGGCTCTGTAGGCCAGGGGTAATGTAGCTGCTGCCACCCCAGAACCCTCAGAGAGCAACAGAGCCAAAGGCCTAGAGTGTGAATGCAGAAGCCCCAAGGACATAGTATTTACAACACACACACATATATATATATATATATTTCTGAAAATATGGGAACACAATACCTAGGGAAATGCTACAGTTTAAAATGGCTAAAATTACAAAAAAAAAAGTGTATAATAAAATTCTTCTTGTATGTCAAGTCAACACCAGAGCAGTCCATGAGATGTGTGGCTGGCCTTTTCTTGGAGGGCCTGGAATTCCATGACTCTATGCATAGTGCAGGAGAGAAATTGTAGGAAGCAGAATTAAAAATAGGCTGCGGGCTACAAGACAAACTGTGTTGAGTGAACCCAAAGAAAAATTCTTCCCTGTCGTAGAAGAGGCGGGGCACTAGTTTGTGTTATTACAGACGTGAAAGAAAGAGAATACAGAAGTGTGGCCGGGGCAAGACAGATGGCTCAATGGGTAATAGCGCTTGTTGTGCAAGCAGGAAAACTTGAGATCAAACCCCAGACCCCACTGAAATAGGCTGGCAAAGCATGCACCTATAACTCCAGCACTTGGAAGTGGGTAGAAAGGTTGCTTTCTAACCAGCAGCCTAGCTCCAGGTTCAGTGAGAGACTTTGTCTCAAGGGAATATGGTAGAGAGGGACAGATCTGGACACCCTATGTCCTCCTCAGCCCTCCATAAGTGCATCACAGTACACACAGCATATACATTCCTTGCACACCACATAGACACATATGTGTACAGAAGAAAGCAGATACTGATTATAAAACAGAATACACACACACACACACACACACACACACACACACACACACATATGACACACACACATATCCTTTAAACGAAATATATAGCACCTGGAAAATTGCTTGTACATAGCTAAAGGAAGCACTTGTTATATTAGTGAACCTGGAGAATAAAAAGGAAGCTTGAATTCACAAAATGCAGAGTGTGTTAGAGATGAGCAATGGAAATTGGAATGCTGAGTGAAAGAGTAAAACATGCAATTAATTGGAGTTCTGAAAAGAAGAGGAATAAAGGGAAGGACCAGCAATATTTAAAGTGATAATGATTTAGAATTTTTTCAAATCAGATTAAAGAGGAATTTTCACAAAAGTAATGAATTCCTAGTGATATATATATATATATATATATATATATATATATATATATATATATTCAACTTAGAAACATCAAACAAAACATGTAGGCTCAAGATAATTGAAAGGAGTTTCAAAATCAAGTTGGAGAGAAAGAGAGGAGGAATGATGCTTACATATTAATGAAGATGAATGATGTATGTAAGCACTGGTGGTATAAATGAACTCCTGTCTAATTTAAGGGTTAAACATATCTGCAAGTATAATCTTATGCTCAACTGAAGATACGTTAGATATAATCAGAGTTCAATTGACATTAATTTTATACTTTGTATAGTTAGCTAGTCAGAATAATGTTTGAAAAAGTAAGAAGTATTTATGCTTCAATTTAATGAGGGAGGGGACACCAGCTAGCCTTGACATGGCACACACTGTATATAAGATTCTACTTATTTAGTTCTCACAACCATCCTAGGAGACTACTCTGTCATCCAAATTTTCACAGAAGTAACCCAGGCATAGGAAGACTAAAGAAAGTTGCTCAGGGTCATAGAACTGGTAGGTGCTGATGCTGGGATATCAACTCTTCTGTCTCTCACCATACTGCAAACTCTTTAGATTTAGTTTTTACTTTTTTCGTGTATGTACATTCTGCCTTCATGTGTGTTTGGTGCCCAGAGGCCAGAGGAGGCCACCAGATTCTCTGGAGCTGGAGTTGTAGGCAGCTTTGAGCTGCCTAATATAAATGCTGGGAAACAAACTCAAGTCTTTTGCTATGGCAGTGAGTTCTTTCAACTGCTGAGCCATGTCTCTAGCTGAACACTGGAAACTCTTAACTACCAAACACCATTGCATCTGGGTGGGAAAGAGACACTGTAGAAATCAAAGTAAGGGAACCAAAGCCATTCACTCACTCGTTCATCTAAGAAACATGTCTTGAACAATTATTTTGTTTCAGGTACTGCTCTAGGAGTCCTCAATGAGGAAACAAAAAAAGTCCAGAAGCCCATAGAATGTGTTCTTTAATGGAATAATCTCAATGAGGTTGAATAATCTCAATGAAGTTAACACTCTAATTAAATCATGAAAATTATACAGGTAAAAGGCTATGACTAAAGACAACTCCATGCATTCTTAAAATAGGAACAATCGAAAGGAAACAGAATGCTTGAAAGAAATCAAATAGCCAAAAACTTATGCTGGTTGCTTCTATGTTATTACCAGACCAAGCACTTTGTTGAGGAAGAATGACATTAATGGAGACAAAGAGGTCTACTTTGTTTTGATAAAGATTCAATTTATCAGGATGATATTCAAATGTTCTATGTATCCCATAATAGAGCTTTAAAGCACAGCAAGTAAATTTGAAGTAAATAGAAGAAGGCTCTGAAAACAATTGATTTTAACACACCTCTCACTTATAGATAGATTAAGCAGATAAAAAAATCAATGGAAATATAGAGGATTTGATCCAGGCAATTAACAAGCTTATTCAAATAGGACTTCTCATGAACATCACAACCCAGTGTTCCTAGTGCTTAAAGAACACAGAGGTGAAGAATTACATGTAATTGGTGTCTGGACTGGGATACAAACAAAAATCATGACTTGGATTTTATGTGGCCTGTACAGTCAGCACATAAAGGAAAGATTACCATTGTTCCACAAAGCCTTGAGGACAGCTTACAAAGGTGCCCTAACAGAGACCAATGTTCTCTATATAGTCTCAGCATCCACAACAAAGAAACCCCCTTACCTACAAAGAACTCATATTAGGAAAGATGACTGCATCTTGATTGGCGCGTTTGCCAGTGTTGATTTTAAATTCAACATCAGTCTGCATTTTTAAAAAAAATGTATTTTGAAACATTTGAATCACACTGTACATGAAAAAGAAGGCTTATAGTGATCCTTATACTCACTGAGAGCTAAACATCTATAAAGGAGTAACTGGAAACAGCTGCTCATTTTCTTCCTTCCTCTCCTTTCCCCTGGCAACAGTTTGTGACATAATTCACCTAAAGTAACAGACCATAGGATGCATGTACCAGTAACCTTAGATCTTCTCTCTGATGAGCCCCAGCCTTTTTTGAACCATCTCATGTGCCATAAAACCACCAGAGTCACCAAAGGGCAAGCATCAACCTGTTTTCTTGTCTCCTTTGTGCTTTTCTTTATTTATGAGAGCTATGTCCTAAACTCACGAGTTACAAATGCCAAGCTTCCCAACATCATCTGGTGGGACTCAGGGAGCTTGTCCGAGGTCCACAAGCTAAGCGACAAATGATCGAAAGACAGCTGTCTCTACTTACTTTTTGTTCCATAACTGTTCCACCTACTTAATTAACATAAGACTCTTGCTTCCATAATTCTTGTACAGCAAACCTTCAGGGTCAGATTTCACAGTGTTGGTTCACTGTTGAGTAAGTAGTCAGTCCTTCTTCCTGTGGATGCAATAGTATCAGGACTCTGCCATATGACTGTCCTTGAACATACGATCCATTGAAAACAATGATGGTGTACAGTTTCAAGGAATTATAGCATGTCACAGGGTTCAGATGGTCCTTTGAATAACCATCCTGAGGATTAGGTGTGAGTACAGGACTAGATAGTTATAATTTCCTTATTATAATAAAAGATAAGTTAGATATAAAACCTTAGACTCACAAATATAGGATAGATAGGATATCTTCTTTAATTCTGCCAAATACAAATACACTAGATATTATAAATAGACTAGATATTGTAACTATAATTCTTGCTTGATAAATGTTGTGGTATATGTAATTTTACTATGTTAAAGTTAAAATCTTCCTTTTTGAAAAAACAGAAAAGGGGAAGTGCTGTGGGATGTTCTGTATGCTGTGAATACATGTTGCTATGATTGATTGATAAATAAAATGCTGATTGGCCGGTAGCCAGGCAGGAAGGATAGTGTAAGTGGGACAAGGAGAGAGGAGAATGCTGGGTGGAAGAAGGCTGAGAGGGAGACACCGCCAGCGGCCACAAGGAAAAGCATGATGTAAGATACTGGTAAGCCACAAGCCACGTGGCAAGGTGTAGATTTATAAAAATGGGTTAATTTAAGCTATAAGAACAGATAGCAAGCAGCCTGCCATGGCCATACAGTTTGTAAGCAATATAAGTCTCTGTGTGTTTACTTGGGGGACATGAATGGGAGAGATTTGTCCTGACCATGGGCCAGGCAAGACCAGGAAAACTTCAGCTACAACAGGGTCTCTCTGTTTTCTATAAGAATTCCATACAGGCTTGGAAAATGGAGAGTGGCATAAGTCAAGGAACGGTAATAGTCTCTAAAGCTGAGAATGCCTTCTGGATGATGGGTAGAAAATGAGTAGATAAATCTTAAAAAAAAAAATAGAGAACTTGAGAAGACAACAGCAAGAAATTGGATTCTGCTGATCACTTGCACCAGTTTGGAAGTGGATGAAATTTTTACTTCAGAGTTTATTTAAAAGAGTCCAGATGGCTGGTACCTTGATTTCAAAATAATCAAAGAATCCACTTGAGCTTTCTCTGAACATCTGATTTGCAGAACTATGATATAACTCATGTGTGCTATTGTAAACAGCAAAGTTTGGGTAATTTGCTATAGCAGCAGTATAAAGCCCATAAGAGAAGAGAAATGGAGTTTAATTTAATAAAAAATAGAGGGTGGAGATAGTAGCATAATGAAAATTTTATAGAGATGGGACGAGGAAGAGAAAGATATGAGCTTAAGTAATAAGGTTAGAGAGAAGTTGTGTTAGAGAAGAGAGAGTAGCTGGAAGGGTTATCAAGTGAGTTTCCACCCTGGACAGTGCTTCATCAGCTTTGAATAAGAGATTAAGAACCCATGTGGGAGCCTGGGACTGAGTTCACATCTGTGAACTGATTCATGACAGCCATAGAGAGATCATGGTAATGCACTGTTGCAGAGCCCAAATTTAAGAATTACAGGGACTACAGTAGGCTACCTGAAGTCACTGGGATGGTGTGAAGGGGAACATCTCAGCGTTCAGCCATGGAGAGTGGAGGCCTCAAGGAGCTCGCCATTTATATGAGGAACTATTGGCTACTGATGGATACCGGCGAAGGAAGAGTTATTTTCTTCAATAATGAACCCATGGGTGTGCCCACCAAGCTCCACTGGAGAGCTCCACACCCATGAGCATTCAGACATCCCTGGTTATACTCAGGGGCTCACAAAACAAAACAAGACATGAACATGGAAAGGAGTCTTATATGCATGTAAAGTGTGAGATTGATGGGGGGGTGGAAGGTAAGAGCAATCAGAATGCATCATATAAATGCATGAAATTGTCAAAGAACAAATTAATAACTCAGTTGAGTATCGTTAATTGTAACTGTAAATGATTATCGGTCATTGGTCAACTTTATAAGGGATGTTTCATTCTGGGATTTTTTTTGCCATTTGTGTAGTTCTAAAACAAAAAAAATAGCTTTATTGCGTAATGGGGGGGAATTATGGTTCAAATGTGAACCCACTGGTTAAAATACTTCACCTCAAGAGCAAGAACGAATCTTCAAGCTCTATCATGCTTTCTGAGGTACCTGCCATCAGCGGCTCTACTCTCCCCAAAGCAGTCACTGAAATGCCAGGTTAACTGTGGCGCTCCTGTAACAGGTGCTGTGATTAAGTTTATTTTCTAGTTAGATCAGAGTAAATCAAAACCCTCTTTTTATTCCCTTTTCTATTGTTGGCAACCTCTGGAAATGGATACATCTACTTTCTTGTCTCAGTGAATGGAGTAGAATGAACATAATTTATCCCTATTTTTCATTGTGATGTGATCGGGTACACATGTGGGGTAGGGATCTGATTGGGATATGAATTCAACCTAGATTGCAATTGAGAGTGAATAGATACATTACTCTTAGTTTTTGAGACTCTTCTAAGAAAAGAGTTGGGCCAATTTTTCAAAAAAAACCCTGATGTCCTTAAGTGGCTTTGTGGCTATCAGTTGTGACTATGAACAAATCAAAGATAATTTGTCTTTAAAACTGTGGAACATAGAAAACAAGACTTCTTAATGTATACAACACAATGTGATATGACCTTGCAAAGGACATCAGATTGGCACAGATTTCACAATATTTATAAATGATGCCGATGTTATGAGTAGCAACATATCTCTCCCTCCCAACCTCTCTGTTTTCTTTTTTTCTGTGGTGCATTTCTTTTCGTGCACAAGCTTTACATTCACTCTGTTCAACAATTCAGAGCCTATTTATCCAAGAGAAGACCTATGTATTAAATGTGTATAGGGCAGTGCTATTGCATGTGATGGGGTCTTTGAGGGGTCAGGCCTGGTTTGAGGTCTTAGGACACTGAAGATATAGTCTCGAAGGGGACAGTGTGATGTTATGGTGAGGTGAACAGCCTTCATATCCTACTGCCAACCTGATATGCACAGGCCTAAGAGCAATGAAACCGTGACCCATAGAATGAAACCTCCAAAAACTGTAATAAAACAATTTTCTAAGTATCCCTCCTCTAGTATTTTGATGTAGTCACAGGGAGCTGACTAACACTCTGGTACTAAAACTCCATGTTCATACTATTTTGAGACAAGTTAGCAATGGTCAGCTTGAGGCTAGGACCAAGGGTTGTTTAACATGTGCTGAAGCAGCTTTGAGAAAGTGATTAATTTTGCTCTTCATCTAAACACTGTGATAATCTACTGTATGACTATTTCCAATTGATCTGAGACATATTTATCTCCTTCCTTGATTCCATAAAATCATATATCTGGTCAGTGATCACTTGCTCAAATACAAAAACAAATTACATCAATGTCTAAAACATTTAAGAAATATTAAATACAGTCTTGAGGGAAAAGGGTTCATTAAATCATGGGGAAAGTTTGAATACTGTTTATCTATGTTTCAAACATGCCGACTGAAAACTAATGGGATAGATATCATTTCTGCAGGTTGCACAGTCTTCACTGTTTGCTGTCTGAGGCTGTGTGGCTAAAATTCTCCTGAAATCTAGTGCAGTTTAATGAGTGTGTCTTCCTGCATTCCACGAGGGAAGGAAAGTAATAAATACCAAGTCCATTGATGCTGGAAGAGTGCAGTGGGAGCTGACCTGTGCTTCTCCGTAAAATCAATTTGGCGTTCACCCTCTGCTCTCCTGCACTGGGCCTGCCTCACTGCGTTGCATTCTATTTCTTCCCACCTCCAACATTTCCCTCCTGTTCTCTAAACTGCATTTGCCAACTACATATGACCTTGTTGTTTTTCACTCAGAAATCTTGCAGCCCTTTAACCTCTCAAAACTCCAATCCTCTCACCACAATGAAAGGCATCAGAAATGCATTTTGAAATAATATACCAGATAGTGATAACACCTGAATGAGAGAGACATTCCACTAGGCGGTGATAAGTATTGCATGTTAATATTGACAAGATTCACACAATACCTGTGCATCAATACTAAAAGGGATACATGTCTTCTCGTTATAATTTTTGCCTAAGAATTGTTTTTTTTTTTAATTTGTCTTCAGAACACATTGACTTGTAGCTCTCTCACAAAAATGGAGCTGAGTTCACCACCTCTGTTTTTTTTTACCAAGTGCTCTGGGTTACTTACACAGCATGATTAGTATTGATCCTTTGAGAAATATAACTAATTGTGTTCTTATAATAGAGTGAATGAGGTCTTTTTAACCATTGGTGACAGTTTATAAGGGGGAATAAACTGAGGTCTTCAGACTGCCTTATGCTTTTTGTCCTGTACATCTCGATGGGAATTAGTGAAATTTCCTGGTACAGGCTAAACTCCTGTCGTAAGACCTGCCAGTCCAGTACATTTTAGTAATAAGTTAGTTACTGTCAAACTAAGAAGATGGGGCTTGGCTTATATTACAACCATAATTCTTCAGACAAAGAAACTGGTCTTGATGAAGATGTCAGCGGTTTGAAATGTACTAAATAGGCATTTTAATGTCATGCTAACGCTGTTAAAAAAAAAAGCCCAAGTCACAAAGATATTAATGTAGGAGACAAAGGAAGATGAGCATTTCAAAGAAGAAATCTAGGGTACAGCCATTTGCTTCTCTATTGTGTAGAAATGTCTTGAATATTTGTTCAAAGTGTCCATCTGGGAAAACCTTTGCCTTGCTGCAGAAGTTTAACACTTTGCTAGCATGATTTTGACCTTTTAAAAATGATTCTAGTAAGTAGAAGTTAGTACTTGGAGGAGATTAAATTTTAATGCTTCAACATCCTTTAAAGAGAATCATTTTTGCTCAGTTAATCTTTTGTTAGAGAGGATTGTAGGGATTTTGAAGGAGAAAAACTGAGGATATTAGAATTCATGAGGGATTTAGGACATGGTGTTTACAGGGCATTTCCATACTGTCTCCAGTTAGATTCTTGCTGTAGACAGAATGCCTGTGTCTTCCATTTCCCAGAGTTATGCATTGGAATCTTATTCCTAATGCAAGAGGATATAGAAGTGAGAACTTAGAGAGGTGACTGAGTATGAGACTGAAGCCCTTGGAAATGGGATTGGTGCCCCTATGAAATAGACTTCATAGAGCACATACTTTGATCTCTGCCTTGATCCAGGACTTTCGAGCCTCCCCAACAGTGAGAAATAAATTTTGATGATTCTAAGCCTCTTCATTTTTGATACTTTATAATAGCTGCTGGAACTAAGACAGTTTATTTAATCAAAGACAACAGAAATTTAGAGTAGACTATCTGAAAAAGGAAGAAAATTTTATACTTGTAGGCTTTCCATGGGGACCCTCCACTGCCCTTCCTGATGGAAGTTTCTGAAAGGGTTTTTTACACTTACTATCACAACATGATAAACTTTATCTTCACAGTCCCTAAATCTTCTAAACCCACCTCTTACTCTAAATACATCCCTTACAGAACTCAGGCCTGTTCAAAGCCTTTCTTCAATGACTCTTCCTTCCTAGAGGAAACAGCATACATTTCTCTTTTACACTACTCAGAATCTCTAAATATCTTTGCCCAACTTACTTCTCCAGATTTACTATCGAGTATATCAAACATGCTTTTCAAACAAGATTATTTCATCCCTAAATACGTTTAAAATCTTTTAAATCTATCTATGTATTTTCTTATCATCTATCTATCTATCTATCTATCTATCTATCTATCTATCTATCATCTATCTGTCTGTCTGTCTATCCATCCATCCATCCATCCATCCATCCATCCATCCATCCACCCATCCATCCATCCATCTATCCATCGATCCATCTAGATATAGATATAGATATAGATATAGATATAGATATAGATATAGATATAGATATATATTTGTTCACTTTTATTTTTTCTTTTCAATTTTAATCCATTGGAAATAGTTTTCTCCAAAGCTCCATATTTTTAATGACTTGATTATATGCTAACCTGTCAAAATATCTCTTCCTTGTCTCTCAGGAATTTAGTACCATATGAGACAAAATAGATACTCAAGCAACTATTTTGTTCTCTATCATATTGAAACCTGTTTGTAGCATTCTTATAAGCAGTTGTAGCCATCATCAAGCTACACTCAGTAATTACTTGTTTAATTAATTTACACTACCGTGAAGCGGTGCGCTGTTGACATCTAATGTTGAGATATGTATAGTTTGGCTTAACAATAGTAGAGTTTCCTTCTTGCAATGGCTGAATTGCTCTGTAGCAGTTTTAGATTCTCAGCAGAATTGACAACAAGGTGTAGGGACAGCTTTACACTCCTTTCCTCAACACTTCCTATCACTGAGAAGCCTAATATATCATAGACGCCAATGTCAGGAGTATACATAAGAATTTATTCCAAGCTGGGTGGTGGTGGCGCATGCCTTTAATCCCAGCACTCAGGAGGCAGAGCCAGGCAGATCTCTGTGAGTTCAAGGCCAGCCTGGTCTAGAGAGCAAGATCTAGGACAAGCACCAAAACTACACAGAGAAACCCTGTCTCGAAAAACAACAACAAAAATATTCCAGATGCTTTTTCATTTTTATGGAATTGAGTAACATGCAAGCACCTCATATTATATCATATAAAACATGTTTTACCATTCTAACAATCTTTTGTGCTTTTCCTGATCTGTTCTCTCTCTAATCCTAACCCTTCCAACCATTGGCCCTTTCACTGTGTCAATCATTTTTCCTTCCCAGAGTACAGTATGTGTGTATAACCTTCATAAATCAATTTCTTTCATTTAGAAATATTCATTCAAGAGTCCTCCATTATTCTCATTCTTTTGAACACTGCATAAAATTTCAGTGTTTAGATGTGCCACAGTTCATTCAGCTGCTGAAGAATAGCATGGTTGCTTTCAGTTTGGATAATCATGAATAAAGTTGCTGTCAATTGCAATGTGCAGGCTTTTGTATCGAAATAAAACTCTAAAACCTATCTTAAGTAATTGAAAATTAGAATCAATATTCTACAAATTGTCAGGCTAAATTTGTGTCATTAAGATTTTTAAAAAATATGAAAAAGAGTCTTGAGAAAATCTGGCAGTAGTTACTTTGATAATACAAGCAGAGTCATTATCAGTATTGAGAAGGTTGACAGTAAGTGCTCCAATATAATGAGCTAAAGGAGACACAATGTCACTTCTATGGCATGCTGTCCAATCTCCAAAATACTGTGTTATTGTCCTCACTGTACTTCAATATATCAAGTTCAGGAGCTAGATAGATGGTTCAGCAGTTAAGAGAGGTGTTACTTTAGCAGAAAACCATAGTTTGGCTCACAACTACCTTTAACTCCAGCTCCAGGGAATCTAACATCCACTTCTGGCCTTCATGAGCAACTGTATATATGTGTACACACACACACATACACACACACACACACACACACACACACACACACACACACACACACACTGACCTACACCCACACATATAAATACAAATAAAACAAATATTTAAAAATATATTTAGGCCAGCCACCCTTCCCCAAAATGCTCTTTATTAAATAAAGTACAGTAATATGACAGGTTAATTCAACTCAAGAACCTTAACTCAGTCCTTGATTAAAAAAAACTAGAAGCCTGGGGCATCATTGAAATGGTTAGAAAATTAATATGAGGAGGATCTCAGATAATATTATTTTACCCATCCGTAGCCTGTGCTTGATCATTCTACTTTGGTTAGGTAACAAATACCTATTTTTGAAAAATGCATACTGAAGAACCTAGGAATATAAGATAGAGTCTCACATTTTTAAATGGACTATAATAAAGAAATATAAATGTCCATGTTGCATAAAAATGAGTATCTGTGAAAGAAAATATGACTGCAAAAGAGAAAGGTGAAGATTGGTTGTAAAATCTCAAAAGCCCTGTGACTTGAGATTTATGTTAATTTATGGAATAGGTTATGTGGAGGAATAATAAGAGTATTCGAAAGTAAAGAAAGCTGAAGGTTCTCTGAGAGACCATTGTAATGACAGGATCCCAGCCCTGCCTTTGGGTAGGAATCTACCTAGAAGGATGGTTTTCTTTTCAGTTTTAAAACTTATAAATCTTACATATCAATGATTTCTGTACATATCAGCATTCAATGATTTAATTATCTTAATCAATGTCCTTGAAAGCACCCCTTAAATTTTATAATACATGCAAAATGTTTTTTTTGAAAATTGATGTAACACATATTATTATGAAATGATGGCCACATAACCAAAAGAGCTGTGACCCTGGGAGATGTCCTGTTTGTCAATAAGCATTTCCAATAGTAAAATGGTGTTGCTTACTGAAGTATTTCATTTCCAGGGTAGTGAAGGAAAACCGGCCACGGGAGTATGGAGTTTGTTATCATCTCAATTATCTCATGGAGACGCCTTCTTTTCTTCTCTCTTTGTATCTATTGGCACCAACAACCAACATATAACCTTCTCAAGCCACTGAAAACCTTTCCATCTTTCATTTCTTCTTGATACTTAGACCTATTGTCCATTGGTCCCTACCAACAGCTTACCACACATTCTCTACATAGGTCTCAATCTAAAGCTTGGTCTGGAATTTATGTCAATCTTCTTGCCTCACCTTCCTTACTGTTAGAATTATTGGAGTGAACCACCATACCTGCCTCTCTACATATCTTGAATCTTTTTTCCTTCTTTTCTTTCTTCTATCTTCACTCTTCTTTGTGACCTAACCATGTCTAAACCACATTGTAGAAGTAACCACTGCTAAGTCATTCAGTTTAAATTCCCATTGAATCATTTCTTTACAGTAGTGTTGAATAAATAGTAATCTCACCAAACTATAATCTGAACTTAATACTCAATTCTTAAATTGCTTTATCTGATCCCATATCATGCTGAGAATGAAACTGAGATACCCAAATTACCTGGATTTAAGTTTCTTTGATAGTTTTATTATAGAGGACAGCACTATATGTGCCAAATGTTTGTTCATTATTTCTTTTTCTCCTCTTCCTCCTTTTGCTTTTCCTCCTCCCCACTCCTCCTCCTTCCTTCCTCTTTATTCTTCTCCTCCTTCTTTCTCTCTCCCCTCTTCTTTATTCTCTTCCTTTCTTGCCTCTTTCTTTCTCCCTGAAGCCAAACTTATTCACTTCAATATTATTGAGGCTCTTGATGATAAGAAAGTTGAGTTTTCCCTAACTAAGCAATAGGTATACATCCTAAGATAGAACCAGTTCCTCTAAGAACTTGAATTTTTTATGGCTGTGTACAACCATCAGAACGTCCTCACATTCATCATGTCTCTTTCTATTTGAACATCCTTTATTTTCAGTCTTAGGGGACTGAGATTTGACCTTTGCCCTTCAGTTTAAATACCACTCTTTTGGCTGCTTCTTGTACTCTAACACCTTGACATAGAGACACTTTTTTGTACCATCACTGTATTCAGTTCTCTGTGTCATATCTAACTAATGTTTATATCATTTTCTCAAAAGTTAACCATTTGAAGGCAGGTAGGAACAGAAGTGCAAAGGTATAGAATAAGTTGTGAACTCAGTTCAGTAGCACACTTGGTAATTAGAAGAGAGAATGTATAATAGGGCACAGAGGAAAACAGTGTACTCACAGAATGCAGCAAACCATAGCAATTGTATTCTAGAGCAGAGATGCTTGGGAGAAAGTAGATGTGGTAGTTATTCCTACTGTTCTCCCTCACTCATGTGAAAGACATGTACTTCCTAACATCTTGTGGATTGAGTCAATAATTTGTAAGCAGAATTGTTGAGGGCACTCTAGTTGAAGGGTTTTTCTGGTCCCACCCGGCTCCCACAGCCCACAGTCCTGCAGCTGCTCAGACCCAAATAAACACACACAGGTGTGGTTATATATTGTGTTCCCCAATATATTGTGCATCCTAATAAACTTATCTGGGGCCAGAGGACAGAATAGCCACTAGACACAGAGGCCAGAAAATGGTGGTACTCACACCTATAATCCTAGCCTTCTGGAGGCAGAGATCAATCCAGATCTCTGTGAGTTCAAAGCCACACTGGAAACAGCCAGGCATGGTGACTCATACCTTTAATCCCAGGAAGTGATGGAAGAAAGCAGAAGGGTATATAGGGCATGAAAACCAGAAACTAGAGCTAGTTAAGCTTTTAGGCTTCTAGCAGCAGTTCAGCTGAGATTCATTCTGGATGAGGACTCAGAGGCTTCCAGTCTGAGGAAATAGGATCAGCTGAGGAATTGGCAAGGTGAGGTAGCTGTAGCTTGTTCGGTTTCTCTGATCTTCCAGCATTTACCCCAGTACCTGGCTTCAGGTTTGTTTTTATTAATAAGGACTTCTATGATTTGTGCTACACACAGGCTAATATTATTTTTCAACTAAATCCATGGCAGGCTTCCTGCTAGCTAGCTCTTATATCTTAAATTAACCCATTTCTATTAATCTGTGTTTTGCCATGTGTTCTGTGCCTTCACCTGCATTCCATTACATGTTACTCCTTGGGCGGCTGGCTGGTGTCTCCTCACTCAGCCTTCCTCTTCCCAGAATTCTCCTTGTCTGCTTATCCTGCCTATACTTCCTGCCTGGCTACTGGCCAATCAGCATTTTATTTATCAACCAATCAGAGCAACACATTCACAGCATACAGAATGACACCCATCATTTCCCCCTTTCTTTCTATTTAAAAGGAAATTTACAGAATGTCACCCATCCATCAGGGCACTTCTATACCAGGACATTTAATTTGAGAGTTGGCAGCCTCCAGAACTCTCACTGATTCTAGCACAGGTAATAAAAAAGAATTTTGTCGGTTGAGTGACTGTAGTTAGCAGGCATACATGTACACGTGTAACAACAGGTAATAAGTGATTGCTTTTTGGACTTGTTTGTTATATAGTTAACCTCACAAATATGGTTTCTTCTGGTTGAAGTCAAATGAATAGAAACTATTCATAATGAATATTTAAAACAACAGAGAGGAAGAAATGAACTAAATCACAGACTTAATTTAAGCCAGCAAACTTTATCATTAGTAAAAATTAGTGAATCGCATTATAATTATATGCATATTAGAAATATTGCAGGCATCATTAGCTCTTCCTGGCACCATTAAAGAGTGCTTCTTTATCCCTTGAAGCAGGAAAGGCCACGAGCGGCTGTATTTACAGGCCTTAGCCTGCCCTGTCTATTCCAGAGAAAAGTCATTTCATATATAGTGAATAGAAATCAAATCCTATTTGTTTACAGGGAAAAAGCAAAATGGACAAAGAGGACATGGGTGGTGGAGAGAACAAGGGAGAGCAAGAGAGGTTATGTGTGTTCTCAACTTCTTTCCAGGCATTCCTAGGGAATCTGGACTAAAATGATGAAGGGATATTAGGGAAATTAATAAACTGAAAATGTGGTATTTCAACAAACATCTAGGAAAGGTGTTTTATGACAGGAGCTTGCATAAGACTGCCATCATTGGCCTTATACTCATATCACATAAGCAGCTTCATAAAGCCTTAATATCAGGCCTTCCTTACAAAAGGATGACAAAGTGCTGTTAATGGCATGTGTTGTATACAAAGAAATGCAGACATTCAATTAATGTTTGAGTAAATGCAGCGTCTGGAGAGTAAATCAATGCTTCAAAGCAGAATTGTCCAGCATTAAGTAGTCCCAAATACAACAGATAAATGTAGATAAATGCAGCAATTATGCAATGCACTGATTTCCCCCAAATTCTTTGTATTTCTAAATAAGCACAACAAAGCCACCTGATTACAGTGAACAGCATATGAAAAAGTGGGGAAGTGCTTCTGCATCTGGGGGCTGTAATTAGATCCCCTGGTTTATTTCCAATCAGGCACTTTTATGTTAGTGATTTGAATAATACAATTGCAAAATTAAAATCAGTGTATTTAAAATTATATTAAAATACCACAAAAAGAAAAAGAAATAGTATTTTTGTACAGGTTTTCATCATATTAGACACAGTACGAGAATTATTTTAATTGATCAATATTGCTGATTGATTCATAACTTAATCTCATATTGCTAGTTGGCAATACCCACCACAAGAGGGCAGAGAGTGGATGCTAATGGCTTGATATTTGTTATCTTATCTTGTATAATCATATTCTGATGGCATCCTCAAAGTAATATCATTAGAAAGACCCTCTTATTGCAAACACAGCCACCCCAATTTTATTTGTTTCTAAATTATTCTGTTCAGATGGCCTAATTTTCTACCCATGCCCATTGAAGATTTGAGAGAGAGAGAGGAAAAGAAAGAGAGGGAGAGGGAGGGAAGGGGGGGGAAAGAGGTTGGTTTTAATTATGTTGATCCATACCCTTGGTATTTTAGCAAATAAATTAAAGATATTGTTAATACAAAAATATATAAGACAGAATAGCATTTATTGCTTACTGATTATGAAGGATGAATCTAAATAGAAATATTCCCATAATTTTGTCATACTGTACTGAATTTGGAGTATTAACAGATTTTCATTAAATTTGTTGTTATAACCAGAGAACACTTCCTACTTGAAAAACAATACTAATTAAACCCAAACTAATCTTTTAATCTAGATTCCAGTCAGCTCCAAACATATTTGAGTGCAAGAAATAGATTTTATTTATCATATGAAAAACAAAAATATGTATATTCAGCTTATAAATTAGTAGCATAAATAAAAACTGTCAGTGACCCTTCCATTTAAAACTGCATCTCTTAGTGCTAAAATGGATTCGCCTCAAAAACCACCATTTCTGTTATTGACTATTATCATCATGTAGAACACCACAATAAACTGGATACTTTACAAATACTAATTTTCAGGAAGTGTTTTGTTAGGTCTCAAGTATACTTTTCTCAAGTTGTCTTTATTGTTCTCTGGACAATTCTTCATTTCAAGTGCAACATTATTTCAGAACATAGATTCATTTGGTACAGAACCTGAACATGTCTCTGCTTGTATCTCCTTTTCTTCCATGTTTTGCTCCATGAAGAGTAGATATTGCATGCTCTATAAGAGATGTTGGATGTGTGAGGTCATTATCTGAGTTTCCTTCCGGGATTTGCTTAAGACAATTTTAACAGTGGGTTTGTGAGTCAATCAGTTGGAATCTTTATTTTTTCAGTTATTCAATGTTGGCAGTCAATGAATAAATGTCATTAATATTAAACTAAAGACCAAATTTTGTTGTTATTCCAGCATGATTTTTCTTATGCATGCTTCCACG
>CABHPR010128576.1:0-21129 GCA_902168415.1 Peromyscus melanophrys | reverse complement strand
TTTTTTTTTTTTTGGAGTAGGATAGGGTGTCAGGTGGTCCATGCTGGCCTCAAACCTCGTGTGTAGCCAAGGGTGATCTGAAACTTATGATCTTCCCGCCTTCACCTCCTAAACGCTGAGATAACAAGTGTGTTCTACCATGGGTGATTCACGCAATGCTGGGCATGGAACCTAGGCTTCCTAAACACTAGGCAACTGCCCTAGTAACCGAACCCTAACCCTAGCCACAGCCCAATCAGGCTTTAAGAGCTAACATTTAGTTATTACAGGAAAATCTCCTCTCCTTTTAGCACACTTTACATCCAAAATGCTCTCATTAGTAATGAAAATCTGTTACAACAGAATCAGAACACACTGCTGGAAGACATGGTTCAGGAGTTTTGACTTTCTTTTTTAAAGCAAGACAAAAAAAGAATAGCTATGTATTATGCTTGTGAATACAACCCCTTCTATTTTCTTGTTCCTGGAAAGGTTCTATGTATAGTTGATGGAGGAATCCTGGTCTCACAGTTCCTATATGGCCAGTATCAGGGCATGTACCTGCTGTGTCATTTTGCTGATGTTTATTTCAGCTCTCTCAGACCACTTTTAGATCAGAAATGAATGATTCTCATGATGAGTGACTACAGCCAACTCCCCAGCATTTACCTCTCAGTTGGCATCTTGATTGTCTATGATAGTCACCTTCAGAAAGGCAGAACCTGGAATTTCCAGTGACGTGCCATACGTAAGGGTTCTGCTCTGCCACACAAGGCATGCTAACAGAGCCCTAACTCTAATAAACTCTTGGGAGGATCTAAGGATCCATAAAGGCTTTGGGATGCAAGGGCCAAAGACATTCACACTCAAACTACTGCAAACAGACAAGATGCTATCTCCATGGTTTACTACCAGAATAATGTGTGTGTGTGTGTTCAGTTTTTAACATGTGTGCTTAAAGTAAAGTACTACATTTTCTACATTGTTGTATAAAAATCTAGTTAGAGCTCAACAGTACTTTGAGTCTATGTTTTATTCAGGATATTTAGGGCATTAAAAATAAATGCTTCTGAATTTATAAACTAACGACACATTCTTTTCTATGTATAGTCTGTCCGACATGAATAAAATTAGATTTTCTCTGTGTGTATTATGTGTAGGTCTGTATGTGTATGTGTGTGTAGGTGCACATGTTAAGCAAGTGTATATGCATGTGGAGGTCAGAGGTCAACCTTGAGTGCCATTACTCAGGAGCCATTCACCTTGATTTTGAGATAGGGTCTTTCACTGAGGCCTGGGGCTTACCGATTGGGCAGGGCTGGCTAGCTAATGATTACTAGGGATCCTCCTGTCTTGCCTCCCCAATACTGAAATAGAGCCACACATTGGTCTTTCTACTTGGATGGTGGGGCTCACACACAGGTCCTCTGGCACTTCCACAGCCCCAATCATTAAGGCTTTTGCAAATCTGGTGATTAGCAGCATCTACTAGGTTGGATTTGGGGGGGGGGGTTATTGTTTTGAAAGCTGTATTACAAGTATTTCTCTAAGTACATGTAGCTGTAAAGTGAGGCAGAGAAAGACAGCCAATTTACAGTCTTAAAAGTCTAGGATTTTACTATAAGGCTCCTCAGTTAAGGCATAGTTCCTTTGATTCATTCATAAACCCTCTCAGATTCCTGCCTGCTTTCCCATCCCCCTCCAAAACAAAACATTTATTAACCAAAGCTTCCAACTGTGACAGAAATTACAGTCAGGTTAATGCTACAGATGGTGTAAAAAATGCAATCTAAAAACATGATTAAAAACTCAGGAGCTAGGTAACTCAAGTTCCTCTCCGATATGGCTGACCAGACATCTGGGAGGAAGGAAATGCACATTTTTTTGGTTAATTAGTTTGCTTTTATCCATCCCTGTAATTAGAACATGCTTTCCCCCTACTTAATCCCAAGCAGTCATTAGATTTAATAAACCTTTCTAGATTGTCATAAGCAAGAAAATGAATCAGTTAAAAAATAAGCACTAAGCTGTATTAGCAATATGATTGCAACAACACGAAGATAAAATGTTTCTGTTTAATTATTAAAGACTAAATACATCATTTTATAGCTTGTTACAAATATTATACAGGATCCCCCCCCCACCCCTTTTCTTCATGTTGGTTTATACAGCAGGAAAAACACTGTTACCTCCACAGATTATAGCCCACCAAACAGAAGTGATTATTAATCATTCTTTCCAAAAATTAGCCTACAATTAGCTTCCTCTCAGGCCAGTCGGCTTCCCACGTGACAAAAGAGAGTGAGTGGCCTTGTTGGAGCCCTGACTAGGGGCGGAGGGGCTGTGCTTTCTCTCCAGGTTCTTGGGGGTGGATAAGAGGAAAGCCTGTGCTGTTCTTTCCATACTTACACTGAAGCCTTTGAGTGACAGCCTGATCTTCTCACAGACAGTCCAACATGGCCGTCTAACGCCACATGTCTTACCAGCCCCTGAGTTGCGCAATTGGCCAAGTTGGTAAGAAAGTTCATTATGCACATGACACTGTTTTTTAGATGATCAAACTTTCAAATTGTTTTTAAAGAGAAAAGGCTATAAAAAGTCACAGACCCAGTTTTCCATGCATCTACCTATTGTTTTTTTTTTTTTCTGCAGAGAAGGAAAGTTTCTCTTTGTTCTACCTCAAGAAACTAAAACCAAATGACCTTATGTATAAAAACAACGAGGTTAGTGTTCACCTGGACTTTATGACCCACAGAGCAAAGCTGTGCTTGCTAGATAGCAGGTTCAATGGCACTGGCATGGATGGGCATGTCTTCTGCACACCCTCGCCTATGTTTTCCTGAAGAAGCCCTTGCTCATGGCTTCTGTAAACAGGACTGCTGATAGACCACAGATACCCATAATGCAGCTTTGAGCCTGGATTAGATGAGAGAAGTACAGAGGAGAGCAGAAGGTTTATCTTTTTTGGGACATGGTTTCATATAACTTAGGCTGGCCTGTTTTCATTATGGAGTCAAGGATGACTCTGACCTTCAGCTCTTCTTGCCTCAGGCTCCTGAGTGCTGATTCCAGGTGTGTGCCACCATGCCTGGTCTATGCAGTGTGGGGATGGAGTCAAGAGCTTTATGCACGGTAAGCAAGCACTTACCAACTGACCCACATCTCCAGTCTAAAAAGAGAGTTTGATTATAGGATGATAAGAACCCTGGGTAGGCAGTCAGGTCAAAGAGGATCAGAGAGGTAGGTCTACCACTCCAATAACACTGCAGGGTCTAGAAATGGCACTATACATTTTCTTTCTACTTCACAACTCACACCAATCAATAGAAAGGCAACAGTACCTTTTTACATTTATTCTGAGCCTACCCTGGCTGGGGTTGGTAGTATAGACTGGGAAGGTTGGGGAGACAAATTACACATACATGAACATGCACATTCTCTGTGGCATATGGGAGATGAACTTGATCTAATTCTCTCTCTCTCTGTCTCTCTCTGTGTGTAATCTTTAGAGATGGTTGGTATTCCATGTCTACATTAGCCATATTCCTATTTTTAATTTGAGTTAAAAAAAAAAACAAAACTCATGACCCAGGAAATACCTGTTGGAGCTCAGACAGATACTGGACTCTGACAGCCAAAGCCGTATTTAATGATTTTTTTTTTAAATTAGGTAATTCTATTACACACAGTCAGACCCACTGATACAGGAGAATGTTGCCACACTGAATACCTACAGCTGAGAAGTTCATACCCCACTGTCCATCAGTTTTCACTTGATAAAAAGTGTTTCATTCCAGTCTACCCCACCTTTGGTTGGGGTTCCAGAACTACAACTCTTTGGTTGCCTAGTGACAACAAATGATATCAAACTATAGGCTCAGCCACAAACTAGCTGTGGGACTTCTGTGCTCTTCTGGTCTGTGACATGGCTTGATAAGACGGTCTCTATGATTTGAATTTGAAAATTACAGATTTCATTCTGTCTCTAATTCATAAACTGCAAATCTGACTCAGTGATTTTTGGCCAGATTAGTAAAATCTTGTTTCTTAAATAGAAAGGATCACCTGGTCACTGTGTTAGGGGTATAGCTCTGTGGTAGAGGGCTAGCCTATCACCTATGAATGCCCTGGGTTCTATTATCATCACCTCCATCCAAACCACTAGGAATGAGTTAAGGTCAAGTACCTGGTCATTAATGGAGCAGACTGAAAGTGCCATATGTTGAGATGGATGTTTGATTGAGGACTGAAAGAATTCTGGTTTTCTAGGACAAACAATTCCAAAGGGGGAAAATACATCTTTTCATAGTGCTGTTACAAAGCCGGTGGTGTTAGGGAGTCACTATAAAACTATTTACTCTAAATGAGGAAAGATCAGCAATAAACAAGCGTATTTTACGTTAGTGGCATCATTTAAAAATTTTTATAGACTTTCTGGTTTTTGTCATTGGGAGCCGAGATGAAACCCTGCACATTCTCAACAGTGACAAGGATGAAGTGGCTTCCCGGAAATGCAGGCTGTGGACCAAAGCTGGCTGTGGAGCTCCCACCACTTCACTCTGCAGCCCACATAGAACACAGAACACACGCAGACATTCAACTCCTGAAGGCTCCAAGTCACCCAAGGGGACCTGACCACCTAGGGCTCAAGCCCAGCAAAACAGAGCTGCTTGTGCATACATGATGAGGTTGACGCCACTGTGAATTTCAGAAGGAGGGTAAATGAGAATACTTCTAACAGAAGGCATTTAGAGACAGTGATGCTGTGCCATTCTTCTTGTCCCACACCTCAGTAACCTGCACTTCTACCCAACTCACCTGGTCTCATGTCCTTGAGATTGTTATTTAAAGTTGTTTATTCTGGGCATGTGTGTAGCACATACACTTGTTCGTGCACACATACGTATGTTTAGAAACTAGAAGATGATGCTAGTTGTCTATCTTCTATCTCTTCCCCTTGTTTGTTTGTTTGAGGCAGCATCTCTCAGTGATCCCAGAGCTCACTGATTGGCTAGACTGGTTGGCCAGGATGCTCTGGGGATCCAAGCTCCTCCATCTTTCTCCCTTTGGAGCAGGGGGTTACAGATATGCACCACTGTGCCCAGCATTTGCATGGGAGCTGAGATCTGAACTCAGGCCCCTGTGAGTGTACAGCAGGCACTTTATCAACTGATCCTCTTTGGGTTTTCAGAACTGGTATGATCTGTCACTAGACTGCACACTCACCGCCTGCCACTTAGCCTATAGCACTTGCTTTAGAAACAAGAGTGGGGAGGTACATGGGAGAGTTAGAAGGAGGAAAGGGAACAAACGAAATGCTATGTTATAATTTCAAAAATTATTACAAAAACATGTGTTAATTTACGTGAATTCAAAGCTCTGCATTGTTTCTCTTTCACAACTCTGGGGTTAAGAGCGCCACTTGCAATTTAATGCCCGCTTTGTGGGTTAGAAAATTGAGAACCAAGAAAGGGTAGAAAGAAACCTGTTAGAGTGCATGACTTCATATAGAGATGATTCATCCCTATTGAGAACTGCATAGATTAGAGTGATTAATGCAATTTATGTGCACAGGGGGTTTGTGCACGCTCCTGTGTATGTGTGTGTGTCAGTGTGGGGGAGGTGTATGTGTGTGCCCTTGGAGGTCAGAGGTCAACTGCAAGTGCCCTTCCTTAAGGACTGTCTACCTTGTTTTTCTAGCTAATTTCTGTCACTGGCCTGGAGCTTACCAAGGAGGCTAGGCTGTCTGGCCATCAGATTTAGGGACCCACCCGCCTCTCTCTCCAGCACCGGCATTACAGATTCATACTGCCACATCCAGCTTTCTACTAAACATTTTGGTCTTTGCACCTTTAGACTATCTCTTCACCCAGCCCTCTTGGTGCCAGAACAGCAGGCAGTTTGGCATTTGACATGGACTGTTGTATGTCTTGAGTTGCTCTAGACAGGCTGTCACTGGCCTTTCAACAGAAAGCAGAAACATACACAATTAACCTCCCAAGTAGGGTCCCTCGCGACAGAGGGCTGGAGAATTACGGCATTAAGCAACGGTGTTTGGTACAATCAACAGTCTCTCAGGTTGACTTACTGTGGAAAGAAAACAGCATCAGACAATCACTATAGCTGAGCATTCTATATGAGAGCACAGTGGGTCATTTCACGGTTTCATCAAAACCCGTTTGCTTTTGTGTAGCACAAATACACCCAGAAACAGAAACAAGTCCTGTGCAAAGCACCAGTGTAACACCAAAAGTCTGACATATTAAAAACCAAAATGCTAGTTCCTTGCTTACACATTATCAAGTCCATTTTTATTCAGACACAAAACTTGAGCTGTTTGTGGTTCTTCATCACCCTCACTTTCCTTCAAGATGGTCAGAATCTGGGTGAAAACACGCTGAAAGGAAGATCTACGTGGTCCACCTCACAGCCCAAAAATACATTTATCATCACAGACATATTTGCTTCGATGAGGCACTACTTAAAAAGAAAAAAACAAAACAAAAAACCCAAATAAACAAACAACCCCCCCAACCCCCAACAAACCAGAGAAATTGTAAGAGGAAACTACACTTGGAGATGTATTACTGTGGGTCCCATCTTCATTCGGGACGTGGTTAGCTTCTCCCTGTTGGATGCTCTTAGACCTCATCTTTGTGCAAAACTGTGTTTTAACATCTAAGAAATGAGATGTGACTACATGGAATATGAATTTGGATGTTTTCATTTTGGATCTGAGAGTGAGGACCAGGGTGAGCTGGTAGATTAGTCCCGTCCCTGCATTCAGAGCCGGATGGCATGGTGATGTGGCTACACGCTGGTGGATTATGCATTCCACTCTGTTACAAGGCAAATTAGATAGTTATGCTTCTCTTCCAAACAAAGCAGACATGCTGTCTGGCAAGACTTTTTCCCCTGCCCTAGTTAGAACTCTTGTAAGCAAAGCTGGTAAGTTTTCCTACCAGGCATGCCAGCGCTGCTCCATATTAGCCATCTTTATGAGGGATGGACTGCTGTTACACACAGCAATAAACATGCGCCTGCCATCACCGTATCGCCCATGTCTTTAGGAACTTTCTGAAAATAACATTTCCTTGCTTGAATTTGTCCATCAAGTAGTTTGCACATACTCTTTAGAGTTGCATTATCATATTTTGGGGTTCCCCTTTCTCTCAGGTGTTGTCTGACATCTTGACCTTGTGACTTGATATTATCATCTAAAAGTTCCCATTGGAGAGCTGTACCACTGAGCTGCAAAAAAGAACTGCAAGAAAATTTCACAATTGTTTATGGTTTTGCTAGTGAGATGAGCAGTGCTGACCAGTCCCAGGGCACTTCACCCCCTAGGCCTCCCAACCACAGCCTCATCTCAGCTACTTGTCTGTCCACACGGGTCTGAGAGGTCATAACACCTGACTTCAGTGGGCCTCACTCAGTCCTCCAGCTGCTCATCTTCAGGTGCATGCTGGGAGCCACCAACTCCCTAGAAGGAAGGCAGTGATGGTTTAGCAGTGGTGCCATACATCCTGGTGTGGTGTGGAAATGGGACACTCAGTTCTGTGAGTCTAGCCTGCTTCTCTGGGAGAGACTGGGGCTTTCTGGGTGCCCTCCCTAGAGCTCTAAGTGGTCAGAAATTCCTGTCTAGCTGCACGCATTGTAGTCACAACAGTGCCTAGCCAGAGTAGAGCAAAGGGGAGAAGAACTTAAGGCAAGGCCAGCTTCCTCAGCACCTGGCTAGGTATCTGCTGTGAAATGGCATGGAAGGGAACACCTGATGCCGTCAACTGCAAGACCTTCCTTCTTTGAAAAAAATTTCAGTTCCATTAGGAGCCAATGTATTTTTAAAACATGATAAATAGTAATAGCCAGAAAAATGGAATTAAAGGCAAGTTCTTTTGTTTTCAGTAGAAAAAGGCATGAAATTATTATCAAATTCCTAAGTATTCATTCTAAATTCTAAGTTTCAGGTCAGTACTTTTGTGGCCAAGCTGGGTCCAAAGAACACAATTTGGTTACTGCTGGGTAGCCCTCCCTAAGGGCTAGCCTTCTCTTCACCTCTTCTCTAGCACTGACAAGAAAGGTTCCCTATGTACATTGCCAGGGTTGCTGCTATCCTGGGCATGCCTGGTATCAGGTTCTTCCTAGTCAGTGTGAGATAACATTAAATGTTCTCTATATAAACTAATTCCTACCTGACAATGTCACTGACGGATTCATTTAATAAGAACTTATTCATCAAGTAACCAGGATGTGACAGGCAGTGAATGAACGCCTGCGACACGGTTTTAGTTCAGTGGGAGAAAGAAAAGGTCACAATCAACCGAATGTGTAGAACGTCAAGGAGCCCCCTAGCCTACTCTGGATGTAATCTCAGCAGAGGCTTCATTGGGAAGCTCCTGGCTGAACTGAGTCCAGGTCAAAGCTACTCCCTGCAGGAGGAGGAGGAGGTAGGGTAGGAGAAGAAGAGATGCAGAGATGAGGGAGAAAACAGAGTGGCTGGAGGAGGGTGAAAGAGCTCAGCAAAGCTTACACAGACTGAAGGAGCACGGGACAAAAGCAAAAGGCTCAAGTGGATACTGAGCACACATTTTAAGAAATCCAGCTTGTTAATAACAGGTGCCAGAGGCTATGTTTTCTTCCTGTGACAGATGGCAACATTCAGGATGTTTAGCATCCTTGGTCCCTGGGCATCAAATGCCAGTAGCATCATTACAAATGATATGCCCTTCTTCCTTCAATATACCCTCTTGAGAGAGTGTTATTAGCCCTGGGTAAGATCCTAATGTAGGTAGATGATTTAGTCAGAGAGCAGACAAGCCCTTTAGGAAGAAAGGCATCAGTGTGCCTAAATGAATGTATTATCCTAAGGTATGTCCAAGGGGTGGGTAGAGGCACAGGACCATATTGTATCCCCTGAAAACTACATCAAATTCCTCTAGTGTTTTTGTATGGTCTTAGTATAAATAATTGATATATAACATAGCCATAAATTCAATTCCACTCAACAAGCATTTTTAGAACCCTTTAAATGTCAACTCCTTTTCTAGGTTCCTTGAGGGGCACTGGAGAACAGAAGACATGGTCCCTAATCTTGAAAAATTTATACTCTAGCAGCTAAGGTATAATTAACTAAAAACAGAAGGCCATATACAACCTAGCATTTGACAGCATTGTTCATGTGCTTCATGGGTACATTTAGCCATTAGTGGATTCTTCTCTGCTCCTCCCCTTGACCTTTCACATTTGGCTTACATCTTCTAAGAAGAGAACAGAGAAACACAGTCAGCAGAAAGCTAAGACTGCCAGCAACCCTGGGCTTTCCCTATTCGAGACTGTGGGGAAAATGCCATCTTGATTTACCTGAGGGGAAAGTTACATTCTTGCCTATAATGAGCATCTTCATAATTAACGAGATGTGCAGTTGTGTTCGGGTATTTCTATGAGCACAGATATTAAAGGAAGGCATTGTCAGAATGCTTTTGCACTGAGGGCTGGAGCTGTCTTTCTTCCTTCAGGTTTATCATATTTTCATTAGGGGCATGCAGATAATCTCAAGTAATGGCATCCAGCAGATGCCACCCGATGTTTAGTGCAGGCTGCTTCCTCTGGTGACATGCCTCACCCTCCAGTCAGGCTCTCTGGGAGTGATGGGCTTCTGTCTGAAGGAAGCAGGTTCCAGTGATTTATGGATCTCCTTGATCAGGTCACAAATCATGACAAGTGACCTCTTATGGGGGCAAAAACCAATTTAAAATCGGTAACTTTTCAGGCACACCAAGCTAACACATTGCAGCAAGTCTGCTACAAAACAGGAAGGTGTGCTGTCACTGAGCACCAACAATCAGGAGTTTGGACGTCAGCTTAAACACCATTCTCTTTTCAAATTGAACATAGCCAGGAGTCTCTCCCACTGGCCCTCCTTAATAATTTACACCCAGAAATGGCCAAGCTTATTGTATTGTCCTGGAAACAGGTGTGGCTTTGGATGACTGGAAATGAGAAGAGGTAGCTGAGGTCCTCAGCATGGAAAAGGGCACACAGAGGTGAAGAGACACTCACTGCCCCGTGAAGCAAGTTTGACTTCCATTATCCCCAGGATTGGGTCTGGCTTTGCATTTTGTATATCAGTGGGATCAACTAAGCTGATCCTGGTGTAGTTCCTTATTCCAATGCATTTTGTCTAATTATCATGGAAAGATGTAACAAGTCAAACATGAAATGTAGTTTTATATTTAATAACTCAGTTTTTCCAATGTCTACACTAGACATACTACATAGAAATTACGTAGCAGGAAGGGGAAGGTAACAGGTAAGAGATTTTATGGGCTATTTCTACAAATCAGCTGTTCGCAGTTTCATTTGCCACAAAAATAAGACAGTATTTTCCCTCTTTCACAGATGACAAACTCGCGGGTCAGAAGGATTAGGAAATGTGCCCAAAGTTCCCCCAAGTAGCCAATGAGAGTGTGCACATGCCGGACAGGGCCAGTTGGATGGAAGTATTTGCTTTTTCTAATCTACAGATGCTGCCTAGGGTTTTTAACAAATCTGGATTACAAAAAATGTTAGAAATGAAATCATGTCTGTCAAATGTCGGAGATTTTAAAAGCTTTGGGTTGTGGTTATCTGTGACTGAAATGACAGCAGAAAGTTTTGCAAGAGGGGAGGGGAGGGAAAGGGAAAGGCAGAGAGGAGGAGTGGGGCAGGATGGGGGAGGAAGAGGGGAGGAGGAGAAGGAAGAGGAGAGAGAGAGGAAGAATGATGATTATTATGGCCAAGTCATTGAATTTATTTGGAGGAGTCATTTTCTTTTGCGTGACAAAATGCAGACGGCAATAAACTTTTTGCAAGAAAGACAGCAGGGTTGCAAAAGGGAGAGAGGAGGAGGCTGGAAGGGCAGGAGGGGAAGAGAGGGAAGGGCAGAGGTAGGGGGAGGGATGGACAGAGGGAGGGAGAATGGTGATTATTATGGCCAAGTCACCGAATTGATTTGGAGGAGTCATTTTCTTTTGCATGACAAAATGCAGATGGCAATAACTCCATTTGTAACAAAACTGAGCCTGTAATAACACATATAGAAGCAAATTACCAGTTAAGGGGAAAGAAGAAAGAAGGGCTAGGGGCACAGCTCCCTGTTAGAGCACTTGCCCAGCATGTTCAAGGTCCTGGGTTCAATCCCTAGCACCATAAAAGAAGGAAGGAAGGAAGAAAGGAAGGAAGGAAGGAGGGAGGGAGGGAGGGAGGGAGAGAGAGAGAGAGAGAGAGAGAGAGAGAGAGAGAGAGAGAGAGAGAGAGAGAGAGAATATGATGAAAGGTTCAGGAAGAGAAGGAAAAGCTATGGAAGGGAGGGGAGGGAGGGAGGAGAAGGAATAGGAAGTTAACCAAATAGCAAGAATAACATGGGGAAAAGATCCAGAGAAGCAAAGGGAGGTTCTGGCATGTGAGCCTTGTGAGTATACAGCGTGGTCTCAGCTATGGACAGTCAGTGTTTGTCAAGGAACTTGAATGGCTTGATGGTGAGTTCACGCACTTCTAGGGAAAGCATGGCTGCCAGGGTGCTTTACGGGCAGCTCCTGTCTCCTCCAGTGTTTACTTACATTAACTGTATTAGGGGCACTCCCTTTTATTAGTCTGCATTTCTGCTGTCGATGCCATGAACTCAAAGAGCAATCATACTCTCAGTTTATTCTGTGCATAGGCTCTTTAACCAATAATTCTAATGAAATTATTGCTTTGTGAAAAAATTATTTTCTCAAAGTGTTTTACTTCAAAAGAGTCTGAATAATAAAGCTCTCTCAAAAGACAAGTACCTCACTATCTTTTCTATATAGAGGATGGCTTTAGCTGTTGTTTTGTAGCTTTTCATGCTTTAACTACCTTCTGAGAGATTCAGTAGATTGTGGGAATAATGAGAGTAGCTTCCTTCTTTACATGATAAGACCACCTTTGGCAGGAAGGGTCAAGAACAGATCATCAATAAATGACATAATTAGTAATATTCAGGTTATGATTCATGGTTAATATTCAACTATGATTAAATGTAAGTTTGCTTTTCCACTAAGAGCATTATCTTCAACTTGGAACCGAATAATTGCAGTATGGTAGGTACTATGCAGTGAGGATTTCCTGATAGCAGAGTGTAAGGGGGCATCCAGAGCCTTACTGGGTCTATTTCCAGAGCCTCACACACAGTGATAGAAGTAATGAACGTCAGTTTTATATTGTATCACAGAACAACTACTGAGTCCCACTCACAAAGACAGACTGTCTATACACTGACACTGGTCTACTCTGTGACACTAAATACAAGTGGACAGAAGACACCTGACTCCAGCTAACAGCTATGGAGAGCCTGGAATGAAAGTGTTGTCCTACGATTTGGAGAGGTTCACATATGTCTGGTTGCTTCTTGACAATACGGAAACACTAAAAACTATAAAATAGGACAATGAAGAAAAGTGTGTTCCTACATTTCCGATAAGGTAAAAATGTAGTAAAATAGATGCATTAGTCCAATATCAAGTGGTTAGCCCTGAAAGCACATACATACAAGTAACATTATACAGAGTGAGCAGGTTGTAGTTTTATATTTAGGAATATATGTGTCTCTGTAATAATAATTAAATAAACAGAGGCCATGAACTTGAGAGAGCAAGAGGGGATGCATGGGAAGGGTTGGAGGGAAGAAATGAAAGGACAAAATAATATAATTCTATTTTAGTATAAAAAACATTTGAAAGAGAAGTAGTTACAGAGAAGGTCCGAGGAGGCAGCTCAGCAGGTGAAATGTTGCCTGCACACGCATGACAACGTAAGTTCAATCCCTGAAATCCAAGTGAAAAGCACTGAACATGGCGGCACCCCACTGTGACTGCAGCCCTGGAGAGGGAGGTGCAGGAGGATCCCCGGAGCTGACTGGCCTGCCAGTGAGCCTAAATGATGAGTTCCAGGCTAATCAGACTCAGAAAGGAAGTGGACAGGGCTGCAGGAAGAACATTGGAGTTGATCTCGGTTTCCACATTGTGTGAACATGCACCTACACATGCAATGTACATACATAAGCGAAGTTATAAACATAAAAGTAACTTGTCTTTGGTATTTGTAAACTATGAAAGGCTATTTACAAATTTGCTGTACATTTAATCAAAATACAAGGACTGTGGCAGAAGAAGAAAGCCCCCAGCCTCCCGACATGTTTGCCCAAACCCTGTACTGTAGTGGAGGATTCAAGCTCTAGCCTCTTGGAAGCTGCCTGCTTTGCCTTCCTGAGATGATGAAATGGTTTTCTTTAAAGGACTTCTCATTTTGTCCTGCCCAGTCTTCACAATGCGTACCCTTAATTTCCAGAAGCACGGCCCAGCAGTGTATTTGTTGCTTACAGAAGGAAATGAAATCATACTGCATTTCATCAGAATTCAGCCCCTAATAGGTTAAGAACAGATTTTAGCCTGAGTCAGAAATCCTCAAGGGAACTCATGCAAGAAGCAGCATTCAGGCAGCAGGAAGCACGTGCTGGCATCATTTCATTGGTTCTTCACAGTGACTGGATCCCAGGGCATGTACTCACACATAATAGATACAGTGCAGGAAATGAAAATCAGCATCACCTTTACAAATGGTAACACAAGAGTCTTACTGAATGAATCTTACAAACTATTAAGTAGAATCAAAGGAGGGATCACCTGTCTTTTCAGGCTGGAGGTCACTAAGATTTTTCTTTCTTCTTTTGTTACAAAGCAAGCTCACTAAGACAATAAATCTCTTAAAATAGGGTTAACTTGGAAACAGCCTAGCCAGTTGACAGTTATTTTTGGATCATCCAAGGAGATGCGCAGCCAAGACACCATCCCCATGTTCTCTGGCAGAATCAGCACTCTGCCTAAATTCTGAGCTACAAGAGCATCGCCACAGTGGGAGCCTGATTCTGTGAGGTTCTGCTTTCTCATTTGTCTAGGCAGTGTTGTTGACTGGAAGTGTATTTTTAAAAAATCAATTAATAAAATGAATTAAGTAATGATGAGTTCTAAATTATTGGGAGAAACATAAAAAATGAATTTTAAAGTAAGAAACAGAGGAACTGAATGTTAAATGGCTGATTTTACCCCAGAACGATTCTTCCCAGCTCTCCATGTGCCATCTTAATATGACAAGTCTTAAGATGACAGTTTCTGAGCAGGTAATATCTCACATACATTCTATGGGTATTGCTCTTGGTGCTTAGATGACTAATTAAACCTCATGAAATTACATTTCAAACAGAAGCTGCAGTTTGCTTATTTCTAACAAACTCTGAGCATGTGCCTTCTTTCCCAGGCTTTATTCCATGATTGATCACTATTATAGTGTGTGCCGTATTTTGCATTCTGCGGCATACAAGCATTAATCTTTGCTCACACTTCAATAGTACAATTCATTAAAACACATACTTTGAGTTTGGCACACATATAAGAAGATGTAACCACATAGGAATATGGTATTGTTATGACAAAACACAATTAATAAAACATAAAATGTGTTTTTTGAAGTTATGGTTTTAATTTGCTACTGCAAGAAATATGCTCCAGCAATGCTGAGCGAGGTAACTTCCCAGGAGAGTTGAAATCCATTCCCTCCCTCCTCTCTATACTGAAGGGATTATGATTAATACTCACTAAATCTCCCCTCCTAGAAAAAGGCCCTAGCAAATTTCTAAAACCAAATTTGAACTACTGTTAAGGATAGAGGCCCTAAATTAGACTTGTGAATTCTCTATTTGACTTGTGAATTCCTATTCTGCTTTCCTGGCCCCTCTTCTTTCTTAACATTATTAGACAGCAGGGGACAGGAGCCAGACAGAGGCAGCACAAAAGAGTAGGGCCACAGTGTCCCCAGCGACGCTTGCATGCGATGGCCTACATTCAGTGCAAGGAGTTCATACAGACAGGAAAGCATCCGTTTGCCTCTTGCATTTAACCCATGTTTAAGAGGCAACTGGAGAAGGAGATAGTGAACACAGGGAATGGGGTGAGGGTCGTGCATCACTCTAAATTCATATAAGGGGCCAGCATAATGTGGTGTGGGCAGGCAAATTGTGTACACAGTCTTTTTCTTAATTCTTCAATCTTCATAAACAAATGTATGAGGGGGAGGTTAGTAGAAGTAAAAACAGCATTAATGGGTCGTATATTAATATTTATGCTTTACTATATAAAGACCTTGCGTATATTATGACTCTGCCTTGCAAGCTGAATGAATAACTAATGTTACATTATGTATGGGTACATATTAAGCAGACATGTCTACACTTTCTTAGTTCGGGATATGATTAATGCAGCCTATCAGAAGCCAGATGGTGCAGAACCAGAGGCATCAATCAAAATGAAAAGACCACTGCGTGCTATCCACAATGAGGTTCTCACAAATGGAGATTCTGTTCACAGACCCTAACTGGTAATAGGCAGAAAACGCCAGGAACATAGCTGCACTGTCCCACTGGGATAAAAACTGGTAGCTGAGGCCCGGCTGTCTAGAAAATCTGGTGTGGGCATGTTCAGCCTGGAGTACTCAGCATCAGAGCTGGGGAGGCCTGGACAAAGCTACAGCCCATCCTTAAGCTTAGGAAGCAGCAGCTTTGGAATTATTTTAATAATGTTAACGCTGATGACAGATTCTGTCAAACAGCACCCATCTCCCATCTGATTTAGGATGGGACAGTGCCACACAGTAACAAAGCAGCTGCCACTGCCCGCCCAACATGTAAAGTGGCATCTCGCTTCTTTGGGATGAGCTTTATTATAAAGAACCCCAAATGTTTCAGTGTCACTTTGCAGTCTTTCTCCACAGATCTCTGGGAAACGGTTTGAGGCTGTTGTGTTTAATACTAATGATTATTTCTGGGGCAATTGTAGGGAGAAAGGCGGCCGAAGGATGTTTCCTGTTTCTTTAAAAGCTTTACATCAAAACAACTAGAGAGACACAAGATGCTTTGTCTCCATAAATGGATCGTGTGCTTAGAAAATGTTGAATGATCCTATGCACTCTAGGGCCTCACAAAAAATGAAAATAAATATATAGGAACTGCCTCCTAATAGTCACTGGAATTCTAGTTTCGGGGAGGGAGACATATGTGCAAGCAAAGAGAAAATTTCAACAAATACAACTTCTTCCAGAAGGGTTCTGTGACAAAAATGTTGAGATACTTAGATGGTATTTTAAAAGTCACAGGAATAAAGGTCAATAAAAGTGAAAAGCCTTAATGTGCTATGTAAACATAAGCTCCCTATAAGATAAAAATTATATTGTAACTGGCTCCACCTGCCAGGAGACAGTCTGGAGGGAGGGCTGTCTTACTTTATGATGCTGTAGCAAGTGACAGGAGGACTATACATATTAACATATTAAGTCAGATGAGTGCATTTAGAGACTTAAAAACAATGGCATTTCCTTCTGTTTTCATTGTGCAGTTCTGAAACAGGACGGAATTCATAACTTACGTAAGATATTTTCAAGCATCTTCTCCCTTCACAGGAGCACTTTCACTTGCACACTGGTATAGATTCTGTGTAGACATAGGTTCTCAGCTGGGGGTTACAGTGCACATACATAACTGATCCCTGCATGTGATCTCAGCCAACGACCCAGAGGTGATATAACCGGTTTCTTTAAAGGCAAACATTTATACTTTACCTCCCTCCCTCCCTCTCTTCTAATAATGCAGTAGAGAGATGTATTTTTGTCTTGAAGATTACTTTCTTAGGGTAGATTTTTCAGAAGCTCAACTAATCTGCTAACTTTAAGGCTCCTTCTAAAATTAATATTCTCATCCTATACTGTAGTGTCAGCTTACAAATCTTTTTTAACTTTACAGGGAGAACAATGATTTATAGGTATCTGAATTTATGTTGCTTTAATTATCAGTTGGGTTAGGAATTTTCCTGTGGCGACACATTTCCATTTTAAGTCTTATTGATACCCAAGAAAATATATGCTATCTATTCATTCAAATGATCACATCATGGGGTTGGAAAGATGGCTCAGCAGTCAAGGGGGCTACTTGCAAAGGACCCAAGTTCTGTTCCTAGCACCCAGGTCAATCTCCTATAACTGCAACTCAGAGAGATCCAACACCCTCTTCCAGCCTCCAAGAGCACCTGCACTCATGTGCACATGCCTCCAAACAGACATGCATCAACATATATGTATTATTTTTAAAAATCTTTTATAAAAAAAGAACCACAACATGCATTATTTTGGAATACTGAAATACTCATTGCTTGAAAGTAGTAAGCTGTATTTCTTTAAAAATATTTATACTCTGGCGTGGTGGCATACACCTTTAACACCAGTACTTGGGAAGCAGAGGCAGGTGGATCTCTGTGAGTTGCAGGCCAGCCTGACCTACAAAGTGAGTTCCAGGACAGCCGGGGCTATTACACAGAGAAATCCTATCTTAAAAAACCACCATATATATATATATATATGAATAAAGACTTTTCTCTATTTCAGGCAGGTCTTCCCTGATGCAATTCCAAACCATGCAAGAGAATTAAATGCTCTGGTCCAATCAAGAGTCCTTCTAGTTTCTGGCTATGTTTTTCCCAGTTTTAGGAAAGTTACACAAAAGCTGGTCTTCCCAGGGAGTAAATTTATGTTTCCTGTCTACCAAAACCAGGGCAGTTAGCATCTAATTGCTTTTGACTCATTTACGGAGAATATTCTGCTTTTTTACATTTCCGTAAAGACCCCATAGGTAAGGAAGACACATGACAAGAAAGGAAAGAACAGTAGCTACATTCAAATGTACAAGAGAAGACCAAGCGACACCACCAAAGATACAAGTCACACTGGTTCAGCTACAACATATAATTTAAACCACATGACAGGAAGTTACTACCACAAACAACTAGGATTTCTGAAATTCAGCACTGTTTATGTTAAAAATGGAAAAAAAAACCCAGTTCATAGACAAACAGAGATATCCATATCTCTGACAAAATCACAGACTTTTCAAGAGAAGGTGGAACTTACTCCTTCCAGTCCTCCCTATAGATAATGATACTGCATAAAAGGTAGAAGCCTGGATCACCATGAGACTGGCATTCAAACTGAATACAATATTTACCCATGTATGCCACATAAGCATGCTATCACTGAGATATAGCCTTTTATTTATGTTCCTATGTACGTGTTGTATGTATGTACTTACATATGTACCTACATAACCTCTCTCTCTCTCTCTCTCTCTCTCTCTCTCTCTCTCTCTCTCTCTCTCTCTCTCTCTCTCTCACTTATAGGTATCTGATGTGGCCTGGAACTTGGTATATAGACTAGGTTGACTTAGAATTTACAAGTCTTCCTACCTCTGCCTCCTGAGTGCTAGGATTACAGGTGTGCTGCTACTATGTCTGGCTTGGGAACTTCTGAACTTTGGAACAGTTTATGCATTACTCTAAATCATAAATAGTCTTTGGGATGACATATTTTCTTCAGAAATTTGTGTGTGTGTGTGTGTGTGTGTGTGTGTGTGTGTGTGTGTGTGTGTGTGTGAGAGAGAGAGAGAGAGAGAGCGCGCGCCAGGGTGAGCCATGTGGAGGTCAGAGGACAACTTGTGGGAAGTAGTTTTTCCTTTTACCATGTGGGTCCTGGGGTTCTAACTCTAACTCAGATTGTCAGGCTTGGAGCAATCATGCCTCCTAAGCTGACCTATTTTCCTGGTCTGAGGGATCACATTTCTTTTAAGACTACATGGGAGGTAGTACATGGGAAGCAGGGCTATGAGTTCTTATAGCACTGATGGCCACCACTAACTGGCAGGTGATTTCTGCCACACCTTCACATTACCACCTCACCACCCTGGGCCTAGCCATAGTATTTCTGCAGTGATGGCAGTGGACAGGCTGTCAGGAGGCAAGGAACTACCACCAGGCCAGCCAATCCTGGGCTTTCTGCCAGCACAAAAGAGGCAGGTTACAGATGCTACGTCTGACCCAAGATCATGTGGGTCTGCAGCAGAGTTTCCTAGATTTGTTCCACCTGCCACCCTTTCCCCTGAGAAACTGTCACATGACTCCAGGTATACAGGTCCATAAGAGAGGTAAACTAACACTTAGTGATGATAAATCAGAAAGAAATTTATGACAATTTTTGGTATGTATGTAATTTTACTCTTCATTAAGACTGATAGCATATTTACATAATAACAAAAGGGTATATTTCTAAACTTTTGCATAAAGAATTAAATCTTGGCTGAGAGTTTGATGCTACAGGATGTAGAACAACTTCAACATTTTTCAGTTGATTGATACTTTGATTTATGATCATCAATGCTGAGAATCTTCCTTTGAATAAATATGTAGAACAAAATAGCAAAAGCACAATTAGGGAAATTTTCATAAATTATTGGGAATTCTGTCTTAATAGCAAACTCAAACTAATTCTCAATCTCTCTCTCTCTCTCTCTCTCTCTCTCTCTCTGTCTCTCTCTCTCTCTGTCTGTCTATCTATAGATATACACATATATGTATCTCTATATATAAATTTATGAAACAGCAAATTTTGAAATCAAACACTGTAATACAATCTAAAGTTGTACCAATTTGATATGTATTTGCTGAGCAATAATGGTAGGAAAATATTAAGTTATTGTTTTTTATAGTTAAACCATTATATATGGATAAAGGCAGGGCAAATAACATGTACACTAAAAACACTGCAATACACAGCATACAGTAACTTGGAGTCTGCGCTGAGTTGTTTCAGGCAGCATTTGTTGGAATCACATGGCATGATGGCATGGGCCGTGCAAAGTAACAAAGGCTTCAATGAAGTCATGAGATACAACATGGACTAGTACATGAAACACATTTTATTTGAATTAATTTTCTGTCACTGCACATTCAAGAAACTCTCTCTGTGTCTCTCTTTCTCTGTCTGTCTGTTTCTGTCTCTGTCTCTCTGTGTCTCTATTTCTCTGTCTCTGTCTCTCTGTCTCTCTCTCTCTCTGTCTGTCTGTCTCTCTCTCTGTCTCTCTCTCTCTGTCTCTCTGTCTCTGTCTCTGTCTCTGTCTCTCTCTCTCGTGTGTGTGTGTGTGTGTGTGCGTGTGCGTGTGCGTGTGCGTGTGTGTGTGTGTGTGTGTGTGTGCGCGCGCGCGCGCGCGCATATGCTGGTGTACTTGCCCATGCCTGCACATGTGGAGGCCACAGTTTGATGTTAGGTGTCTCCCTCTGTCATTCCCCACCTTGCTTTTTGAACAAAGTCTCTATCTGAATGTGGGCCTGACATTTCAGGTAGAATGGCTTGCCAATAAGGCCCAGGAATTTTCTTGCTCCTTGTCCCCCTCGACTTGAGATCACATGCGTTTGCTGCCACACCTGGCTTTTTTACGTGGGCTCTGACAATTCAGACTCAGGTCTTTGTCAGGATGTGCTTTAGCTCCTGAGCCATCTCTAGCCTCTAAAAAATTTTTATTGTTGCCAACTTTTCTTGAGCTCCAAACTCAGTTATGCAACTTCAGTTTAAGAAGCTATGGACTCCATATGCAGCTGTGTATTATTGTAGCCACCATAACTTCTGCAGAGAAGATGCTTGCCCTTGGATCAAAGCCAGTAAGCTGGACATTCACATTCAGTTGAGTAAAATCAAGGGCCTTGTTAAAATGTTCAATCTTGCTTGCTAAAATTGGGGTATACTAGAGTTCTGGACTACGGAGTAAATGGAAATCAAGGTGTTCTCCAGAATGCAAATATTAAAAAACCACAATATCTAAAAACAAAAATAAATAATAGTAGAGGGGAAAATACCTATAAAAACCAAACACTGTATGGTGAGGTGAAAGCCACACCAGAATAGTTGTCAACTAATCTGAATTTAAGGTATAGATTTACAATTAAGTAGCCAACTGCCTGTGGGCCTCTGTTTCTATACATACATCACAAAGCAAGAAAAGTAATAGGACTGTATTAAACTGACCCCCTAAGCTGCCAACCCATCCCAAGGACAATATTTAAAGACTCCAAATACACACCATGTTATTTTTATTGCATTTAATAAGCCATCTACCACCAACATATCATCATATAAAACTAGGTAATCATGTTTTGGGTTATTCTTAGAATTCTTAATAGAATTTGCTTCACTGTACTAGGCATTTATTTATTTATTTTCTTTTTTTTT
>CABHPR010128575.1:18922-39786 GCA_902168415.1 Peromyscus melanophrys | reverse complement strand
CTCTCTCTCTCTCTCTCTCTCTCTCTCTCTCTCTCTCTCTCATTCGGGCACTTTCCTGTCTTAGGCAGGAAGGCTATCTCTAGGGGATACATTTTTGCTTCTTCAGATCCATTTTCTCTGAAGCTGAGCCCTTTGAAGGAAAGCACCCAAAGATGCTATAATACGAGAAGTCTCCAAAGGAAAGCCTTGATAAAAGCATTCAGACAGAGTTTTCCTTTTTGTTCCCATTCTTGCATGATTTTCTAATTTTTAAGAGACATGGGAATTCAGAAATCCACTAACTTTATACGTATTTAAAATTAACAATGTAAAATGTTTTTAGAACATTGTCTAGGCCCAAGAAGCCATGGAGTAGCCCCAGTCTGTAGGCTGAGCACTCAGGTATGACCTGACTGCCGAGAGAGAGCCAGACTCCACCCCAATTGCCGGTATTGTCTTCTTGTACTGACTTTTTACTGTCTCCTGGCATAACTAAAGGAAAGAATACCTCCATCAGGTAGGTCCACTCCCTCTGTGAGTTCCGTTCCCCTTCTCTCCTGAACCCTCCACCAGAGAGCCACCTGCCCGCTCATCTTTCCCTGACAACATGCTGCCTTGATTCTGCAAATGGGAACTAAGAAATTCCTCAGGCAGTTTTAACAGTTCCAGATACCTGAAACAGTCCCCTCCCTGTGTCTCCTCGAGTCCCAGGAGAATCGCATCCTTAGGAAAACAAACCACAAGGAAAGCAAATCCCACAAGTGTACATTGAGTCATTTCATGTAAACAAATGTTTTCCCCTGGAAGTAAAGTAAATTAGGCAGCTTCCAAAACTGAATTAGCTTTTCCATTCTGCATGATCTGTCTTCCGTGTCCTTTACCCAGGACAGTACATTTCCATAGCATCAGAGCACTCTGTACAAGAAGAAAGACTGTGGGTTCTTCAACCCCTAGTCCTGTTGTGTCGATTATAACTACACTTGGGCTACTGATTGATGTACATAACAATGTGCAGGAAATCATGTGTAACATTTAGGCAGTCACCAAGTCAGCCAGGATGAAAAGTCAGTCACTAGAATGAAAAATAAGTACAGACAACTAGTTGCCACAGACGTATCATTTTGGGGTTTGGTGTTTTATGACAGATATATTGATTAAATTCACCTTTAAGAGCCCATAATCCCTACTCATCTATCTCAGGTGACAGCAGCGTGCACAGAATTGGAGATCTTCTTCTCCAGCCTGCAGGATATGACTCACTGTACACTATGTGTGCTCTCCAGCTCTCAATCGAGTTATCCCCTAACTCCAGGTCACTTCCTCCGTTGGTGTGATTACTAGGGCCTTTATTTGAAGCTGACTTCCTTGTCTTCACTTTTCAAACACCTCTGGACCTTGGTGGTTCTTATCTATTTTGGTTGACTGCTATGTTTGATGTGTTTTAGAGACCATTATATTTATTCTGTTACCCCGGCATCTCCTAGGCTCACTTCATTTCCTAAATCAGAGCCCCTGCCTTCTTCTAGTCTTCCCACTTGACTGATCATGGCCAATACGGATATCCTAAAACAGTGTTATCCATGGTACGAGAACCAACACCTGGAAGGCTACTTCCCATGCAGCTGTGATGAGAAAGATGCATTTGTCTTCCTGGTTTAGATCTGCCTCTCTAATGGCCTATTGCCTCTATCACTACTTTCTTAGGGACTCATTCTTGTACCGTTTTCTTCTTTTAGTTGATAGGTTTGTCTCTTGTAAATATCTTTCTCAATTCAAGCACTAACACACCACCTTTCCCCTTCCATTTTGAAAGGAGGGTGTCATTATATTGTAATTAAATTAATCATTTAAAAATGGCATTTGAACACTTTGAGGTGATCCTTCCCAACAGAAAATGTGAAACCTTTACAAGAGCAGGTAGTACTGTTTCTGTCACTAAAGAATATCCAGATGTCCTGGGCCCTTTCTTTTAACCTATCATTGAGCTCTGGGAATGGTCTACTTGGGCTCAAATCCTAAGGGGGACACTCTTCCTCTGATTCATCAGTTTCATCTTTCAGCTAGTATTCATTCCATCTCAAGAAGAATGGCAACACACAGACTTCATACAAGTTGTCATGAAGAGTAAAGAAACAACGTGTGTACATGGAGCATTTAGCTTGAAGACTGGTACACTCTCCCTGTCTTCATATTCTCCCTCCACCTTGCAACTCAGGGCTATCTCAGTCTTCAGTAGTACACGGGTCTCATCAGTAATGGATGGATTTTTGTAGCTATGGATCTTTCCCATTGCATAATCTTCCTTCCCATTCGCTCTTTTTTCCTCAAAACCAAAACATCTGCAAATGTTCTAATGCCCTTACTTACAGGTCAACTAAAATAGTCAAATGCTACTCAATGCCATGCTTTTAAAATAGAGTAAGAAATAACACCATAAACTCCATATTGGGCCCTTTTAAACAACAGAGGAGTCCCACTGCCCTGCAGACTGGGAGATGGTATTGTTCACAGAAAATGGGCTCGCTCAGGATGGGGGCCAGGAGCTACAGTTGGCTGTGCTATGAAAACCATGCTTAAGTCAATTTCCTTCCAAGCACAAGCACTCATTTCTCCCACCTGCCCATGCCAGCATCAGTAAAGAAGAGAGCCGGGCTTTATTTGCTGAAGGGTTTATTTTATTAAATTTTTTTCCATTTGACCTTTTAAAAAACAAAGTTCTATATATTAAATCAAATAATCAGAATTATCACTATAAACTTTATCTAATTATTATCGTTGGGTTTATCATCTATAGGAAATTATCAAAGTCATATGCTAAAGGCTTCTCCGGAATGAATGTTTATGGTTCATATGTCATGATAAATCCATTTAATCGACATGAAACATAAACATGAGAGAGCATTTAGCCACATATAATGAGACTTTTAACTTGTAAAAGTGGGTCAGCCATATGGGTCAATTAGTGAGCAGATGAGTATGTAATAAAAATTCACACTAGTTTCCCATCCCTGTTTTCATTAGATCCCTTATACAGCTTCATGAAGAACAAGGACAGAAAGTCCTTGGGGAGAAACTGTCCAAGCTATCAGTACACATACAAAACTCACCAAGGTAAGGGAGTGTGGGGCCAGGGGAAAGATAGAGTGAGGACCAGAGAGAAAGACAGCTGACCTCAACATTCTATGTTGGATGGTGGCCAAGGGGGACCTCATTAAAAATCCCGGCCTCAGTAGTTCAGTTAAAGAGGTGAGTCTACATAGGAGTTAATCATTAGGTACGGCCTCCCAGGGTTCCCCCATCACAGCCCATGCAACACAGGAATGCAGCATGAAGTCCTAGAGTCCTGCATGCTTCTTCCTGCCTGTTAAGGTCCAAACACAACCTCCACTGAGCCTTGGGTAAAGACCTAGTTCCAAATAGTGCTCATGGCTGTGGCATTGTCTTCATTGGCCACTGCCAGCCTCCTGTCCTTCATGTGAGACACCCCAGAGGTCACCTTACTTGGGCCTTTCCTTCCTCTTGCCCTAACCACAGGTTCATCCCACCTTCATGTCTCTCTGTGTTCCTTTTCTATCCCTATCTGCCATATTGGACTCCTGTGTATCTGAAAGGGACAGGCAAAATCTCTGACAACTGGTCAGCAATGGCAGGGCCCTATCAGGGCACACGCTACCACTGTGTGCAAGTGTGGAGTGATCACCTGTGGACATGAGGGGAGGTGTCCATCTAACAAAGTGTTGGCAATGCCAAGGGCATGGGAAAAGCCTAACCAATGTTTGTTGATAGAATAAATGAGTCTTAGGTGACTCTGCAAGAAAATTGCTTATATATATAAGATATATATATATATATGCTCATATATGCATATATATTATTTTAACTATAAAGGCCCTTATAGGTTTCGGAAAACAAAAATCTATGAACTCTAGGTAATCATAAACCTAGTGCCATCAGGAATAGTATCCCCCAGTCCCAAGCCTAGAAACCTATCTTCCCATATTTCACTCACACAAGTTCCAGCTACCTTTTCCAAATTTAACCATCCCAAGAGATGAGATTTTAAAACAGCCATTGTTTTGTGAGAATGTTGTGGTTTCCTCTGATGAGACAGGATCTCTCCGTGTAGCTCTGGCTGACCTGGGATTCTCCGTCCTCCTGTCTCAGCCTCCTGAGTGATAGATTACAGGCACACACTACCACACCTGTCTCAAATAGCTGCTGAATTAGGATATGCTCTCTTGTGTTGCTGGGAGTTAATTAAACTGTCAAAAGCTTGTTTTAAGAACACATAATGAATGACATTTTCTCTGAGGACGCCATAAACTAAAATAGGAGCTATCTACCACATCACACAGCAACCTCACTCTCAGGGCTGAGCTGTGCGATCTCAAGTAACCTTCGTTTAAGGGCAATTCTAAGGGCAGCTCCGAAATAAATCTAAGTGTGAGACCTCACCTGGTACCATACAGAATTCTCAGCTGACATTCTCCTAGCCTGCCTTTGTATTATATGCCAGACTGCAATTCATAATTCATGAATGGAGCCTTTGCTAAATACAATGTGTATTTTGTTCACTTTGGGGATGTTCACATAGTGTGTTGTAGAGGGGGAAAAAAGGCATTCCCAGAAGCAACATCCAACATCCTACAGCCATAAAATATTGCAATAATAGAAAGCTCTGTTGTACTACATGAAAAGGGAGTTCACAAAGCCACTCAGGTTAGGGACTCAGTTCTTCCATGCTCAGGGGAGAAATTTTTCAGTTACACAAAAGCTTAAAAGGAAGGTGGGGTCCAAGCAAGACCTTAAGTCTTGTGCTCAAACACTTCCCGCCATGTCTGATTTCCAGCAGGAAGGTTTTGAAGATACATTAGAGACCCAGAGAAAGGTAATTCTACTTCAAAGTGAACAACAGGAAAAGAGGGCCAGACATTCACAACATGCTGTTGTCGTGACTGTCCAAGGGGCTTAGTAGATAAAAACACAGGCTGGCTCTCATGGGGTTTGAATCTGAAGGTGTATTTCTACTCAGCAATGAGGAGTTGTTGCCTTTACTTATGAAGTGAGATTTGGGCAGGGGAGGCAGGAGGTGAAAGAGTGAATGAACCAAATCAAAGGTGACCTTGGAGAACTCAGATGTGACTATGAAAAATCCCTTTGCTTTAGAAGAACTGGCAAAGAGGTTATTGTCCTACTTTCCAACACATGAGGGACAAGAGACTATGAGCTTTCTTAACTGATGGATATTCAGTTCCTCATGTCCTGTGGTCCATCACGACACACATTTACCAAGTTGTCTGTACTTCTACCTTAAACGCTAAATGCAAATAAACTTCCTCCAAGTGGTCAGGATAATGTATCTTTAATTGAAAAGAAAACAATACTGTACCAATTGTGTTAAGGTTAACCACAGACAGGCTTGATGTCATGATAAAATGCATGCATCTTGAAGATCAGGTTTTTTAAAAGTTCAATATGCAGTCAAATATATAATTTAAAATTTTATGTTGTCACTTAATTTGTTCATTGTTGTATGACCCAAATATTTTATAAAAATTTATTGCAAATAAAATTATTTTAATTTGCATTTTAAGTAATAAGTCACTCAAAAACATTGGCATTTTGCCTCTGTGCAGTTGACATCGACTCAGTAAACTGATGAACAATGCCAATGATAGTAATAAATTTGGTTATTAGAAAATATAAATAATAAAATGTGGTCATTGGATATTTATGTCAGAAAAAAATATATAGTGGTTTACGTTATTGATCACTCTGTTGTTTTTACTTGTGCCTGGTTGATTTGAAATCTTTTAAACAGCTCTACATTTTTCAAGTCACAAGTACATTCTGATTAAAGCCTTTAGGCTACCCATGGCCGTTCATTATTTTCATTCATTAAAACAGCTTCTATCATTCACGACATCTTGTAATAATGGGAAAGAAAATCTTGAAACAGTAAAGACAGAGTCAGACTCTTCATATGAATAACGTATCAAAACTGAAAAGCCAAAGCTAAATGGTCTCAGAGTGCAAGCTGAAGGGAAGCGGTCCTTCCTGCACTGTCACCGATCCCGTCTCTAGCTCTCTTTAATCTTGTGGTTACATTCCCCGTTGCATCCCGTAGTTATCTACAGACCTCCTCAAGCAGACTGGCAGCTGTGTAGGGGTTGCCTAATTACAGTACCCTGAGATTTAGCCACTTGGTAGCCACTTTTCTCTTTATGAAAGAAGGCCTAATAATGATTTCTGTAATCATCATCATTATTAATACCTCAAAGGTAGCCCCACCCAGAAATGCTGGGAACTGGTGGGACAGGACATGGGTGGGGTCAGTATGTTCCTTTAAATACTGTGAAGGTGCAGGCTTCCTTCTCTGAAGGCAGTTGTGAAGTGTTCTCTGATTATCCGTTCTCTTTCTTGCACATCTGAATCTAGAACTTACCTCTGTTCAACTTCTGTTCACCCATCTGGAAGATCCTACCCAGCAACCATGGTTGATGATGATTTGTCTGCCTTGGTAGTAGATAATGGGTCAGGGATGTGCAAGGCAGGTTTTGGTGGTGATGATGCCCCTCGGGCTGTGTTCCCCTCCATGGTGGGGCGTCCCCGACACCAGGGGGTCATGGTTGGTATGGGCCAGAAGGACTGTTATGTGGGAGATGAGGCCCAGAGCAAGCGAGGCATCTTGACCCTGAAGTATCCCATTGAACATGGAGTTGTCACCAACTGGGATGACATGGAGAAGATCTGGTACCACACTTTCTACAACGAGCTACGCGTAGCGCCAGATGAGCATCCTATTCTTCTTACGGAGGCACCGCTCAATCCCAAGATCAACCGGGAAAAGATGACTCAGATAATGTTCGAGGCTTTCAACACACCTGCCATGTATGTAGCTATCCAAGCTGTACTGTCCCTCTACGCTTCGGGAAGGACTACAGGTATCGTGATGGATTCTGGGGATGGGGTCACTCACACTGTGCCCATCTATGAAGGTTATGCTCTGCCCCATGCCATTCTACGACTGGATCTGGCAGGCAGAGACCTGACTGATTATCTCATGAAGATCCTGACGGAACGAGGCTATAACTTCACCACCACAGCTGAGCGGGAGATTGTGCGGGATGTCAAAGAGAAGCTGTGCTATGTAGCCCTGGACTTTGAGCAGGAGATGGTCACTGCCGCGGCTTCATCCTCGCTTGAAAGAAGTTATGAGCTTCCTGATGGGCAGGTGATCACCATCGGAAATGAACGCTTCCGTTGCCCAGAAGCCATTTTCCAGCCTTCCTTTCTAGGCATTGAGTCCAGTGGGATCCACGAGACAACATTCAACTCCATCATGAAGTGTGATGTGGACATTCGCAAGGATTTATATGCCAATACTGTGCTGTCTGGAGGCAGCACCATGTACCCAGGCATTGCCGACAGGATGCAGAAGGAAATTGTAACCTTGGCACCAAGCACCATGAAAATCAAGATCATAGCTCCCCCGGAACGCAAGTATTCTGTTTGGATTGGGGGCTCCATCCTGGCCAGCCTGTCCACATTCCAGCAGATGTGGATCAGTAAGCAGGAATATGATGAAGCTGGTCCTCCCATTGTTCATAGAAAATGCTTCTGAATGGGCTTCCATGTCCCTTTATCTAGGTCAAAATGATGGTACCCATCTCATCCAGTAAAGTTAAGGTAAACAGTTTACTTCCTATTGAATATACAAGCCAACAAATCCATGTCTCCACTCATGTATCCTGAGCTATGACACAGCTAACCACCCTGTGATTTCTATCAGCTGAGGGAATTCTGATATCATATTCTATTTTCTATGCCTGTAGGGCTCAAAGAAATATAGACTTGCTTACGTGAAAATATGTGACAAGGAGCAAAATCATGAGGAATATAATTCCAGAGTGCATACTACAATTTCCAAGCTTTAAATCTAGTTCCTACTAAAATATTCAACAGCACTCTGCAATATAAAACAATTCAACAAACCTGCAATATAAAAGTTTAGCAACTAGGTCTTATTAAGTCTTTTTATTTGTTTACTTCTTTCTACAGATATAATGAATTTTACAGGTCAATTGTTCTCTATACCCACATATGCATCAGGGGAGTAAAATATTACATCTTAAAATATAATAATGCATTTGGCTGACTGAGCAACTTACGTGAATTTCTTTGCTTACCAACAGTCAACATTTTAGTAGTTCTGTATTTCAATTAATTGCCTTATTGAATAAGCATAACTAAATAGTCACCATTCCATTAGTGTATATAAATCAAATAAATTTTCAACTCAAGGTGGAGCTCTGTTGGACAAACATATCTTAATGCTTTAGTTACTGGATTTCATCATACTCACGAAACAGCAAACCTACAGATGATGCCTGATTTTTTTACATAGAAGGATATTGTTATACCGAGTTAATTTTGTTCTGCTACAGGGTGACAAGAATAATTTTATTTGCATTTCTTAGCATAATAACAAGTCTTGAATAATAGCTGTTGGCCTTGATTTTGGATATTTCTATTATGCAAGGATGTCACTATGGGGAAATACAGCCCCAGTTCCTTGGTAATAAATCTTGGTAGAAGTTCAGTAACCTCAAGTGCATTCTTGGAAAGGTTTTGTTGTAGCTCTTCTTTATTACATCCAGCGACTGGAAATACTTGTTTATGCACATGTCTCTGAGATAGTAGCTTCTCAAAAAATATCTGTTTCTTTCTACGATGTTTGTGATGTTTTAATGAACCCAGTGGTGATTTAACAATTAATTTTAAGTGTGACCGTGTCTCCTTCCATCTATGCTGTGATTTCTGATTATTTGGTTATCAGGGTTATTTATATTTTTCATGTTTTTATCTAAAAATGTAAAATGTTTATTTGCTTGTGAAGATACTTTCAAATACTTAGGAAGGCGGAATCTCCCCTTTCATATTAGTTTGGAAACTAGTATGTTTAAACATTCGAATTGGAATCTTCCACCAATTTTGATTAAGATGGAACTTTTCAAATAACTTGATCATTTCTTATTTCCTTTATCAGTTAATGCAATTTTTAATCTGCAAAGGCACTTTATTTTACAAGACTTGCTTTTCACTTAATTTCATTACAATAAAATTATATCATACTTGTATTTTGGATTTCCTGTTATTTCCCCTCACTCCTTCCCAAAGAAAAGAAGAGTGACTCAGAAGACCACGCTGCCTGTGCATGACCTGCTCATCCCCGTGTTACTCATCCTCATCTTGTACCTCCTACATTTGGTCCTGTAAAGTTAAAGGTCACTTTTTAAATAGCTAGTCAGATACGTTTATAAATTCCTCATAATAGTAAGGTCTAGTGGATGACCCGGCATTCAGTAATTAAGTTAGAGATAATAACAGCGTAATAACATCCCGGATTTATTGCTACGACGCTTCTCATTTACAGAGTGAGGAGTCCTCACAAATATTCTGACCTACATTCTGAATTACTAGAAAGAAAGAAAAACCAAAACCTGTGCCTCCACCCATGGAAAGTTTCTGGAATAGATGAGATGAACTCTCAGGGGAATAAACTACAGAACTCCAACATTAGATGGATGACGTGTTAACCCTGTAAGGCAAACAGAAATTTAAACCTTGAGTCATTAGATATGCTATTCATATACATGGATTGCTTGACTGATGTGTTCAATCAGGGCTCAGCCCATCTCATAGCTTTACAATTTAGAATCAATGTCCTGTGCTTAACTAGTATAATTGGACTGTTATTTGGCAGTGGTTCACCAGCCTGGCTTATCAACCATATTACTCAGAGAACCTTTTACAAAGAGAGATTTCCAAGCCTGAGACTCAGAAATTCTGACTCAGGAGGTCTAGGGTGAAGACTTGGGGTCCCAATGTGCAACCAAATAGAAGAATCACATTAGTTTGGAAACTTCTCGTGTCTAAACATCGGAATTGGAATTGTTAACCAATTTTGATTAAAATCCATTAAGATTAAGAACTTAGAGCATATTACAGACCCAAAGATGAGGAAGGAGTTTGGAAGCCATAACAAATGGCTTTGCCCTTCCCCCATGCTGCATCCTGAGTAACAATGCAGGTGGTGCTGTCAGTTTCCCCAGAGAGTAGTTCCCCCAATCATAGGGAATATTCTTCTGAAAACATGTCTGATCCCAAGAGTCTCTGACATGTAGATATGCTCATTTAAAATGGTGAGATAAAATAGTCCTGGGATAGAGTTTGGACTACAACCTAGATACACAATTCAAAGTTCTCTAATATGAAAGGGCCCAGGTGTGAGGACTGCAGTTACCAGATGAACCAAGAATAATCCTTCGGGTGACTAGGACTTGACACATTCATTCACTAATTTCCCAATTACTTTATTCCCCCATGCCTTATGTGACATGGTACAAGGGCAGTGTGTCAAGGAGAGTGGGGGATTTATAATACAGTAGTGAGAGAAACAATGTGGAATAAAAAGGTGTGTGTATAATCTGAGATAAATTCACTAACTAAACACAGGCCATTGTCACTCATGTGAGGAAACTTCAAAACTAGAAGATTAATGGGCTGACAGAGTGGAGGCAGGCATAAGTTGTCTTAAAGCACACACAGGTTATACTGAACACAAAAATTTAGATGGCTTAGGCAACATTATGAACACTATCTAAGGGAGTAATAGTTATTAATTCATTTTTTTTAATTTGTTGAAATAGGGTTTCTCTGTGTAGCCCTGGCTGTCCTGGAACTCGCTCTGTAGACCAGGCTGGCCTTGAACTCACAGAGATCCGCCTGCCTCTGCATCTGAGTGCTGGGATTAAAGGTGTGAGCCATCATGGCCTGTGGAGTTATTAATTTTTAATTTAAGTGTTTCCATTGGCAGAAACAGGAAGAAAGCACTCAACCTTTAAGGTTATGTTCAAGTGTCACCTTTTACGTGGAGCCTTGTGGAGCCAAAGTAAAAGCGACAAACAAGATCCTCTGCTGTGCTCCTAATGCACTGTTTATATGCTCTTCCCAGGCGTATGTCCACACTCTCCCACACACCGTCAAAAAACACCTGGAGGACAGATACATAGACAGTGTTTACCCACCTTTGAATTCTAGTGCTGGTCACACAGAATAATCCAACACTCATGAATGACTTGTGAATTCTGCTGTACCTCACAAACACCACCCTACACATGGCTGGATCTGTAGTGGGCAGCCGTTCCAGCTTTGACCTGGAAAAACCACCCCCTTTGAGGCTTCCGTAACTGTCACGCCTACAAGGCAGAGCCGAGAGAGGACCCCTGAAGACCTGAGATCCGGATGGGGGAGCTCTCTTGGTTCCTGGACCCTGGACGTTGGAGGTAGACCGAGCAGAGTTCTCCAGAGAACACCGCCGGACTGCGCTATACCTTTCCTGGACCCTGTAACCTATCCCTTTACTTGTAAGTTACCCCACAAAATAAACCTCCCTTTTAATTACGTGGAGTTGCCTTAATATTTTAACCAATATGGATCCATGCTGTACAACCCCAGCTCCTGTCTAACAGCGTTTGCGCTCCCTCAGAGGCCTATTTTCCACCTTCTTCCTCTCTTCTCTTTCCTTTTCTATCCACTGCTCTTCAATGTAAGAGGCTGGATTTGAACCGCCTTTTGCTTGTCAAACGATCCATCAGCACTCTCTTCTAAACTATGTGCTAGTCACATGGCTGCTGAGGTTTTGAAAGCGAGTGGGGGAACAAAGGAAGGAAGAAGGATCAGGAGAAAGAAGAAGTAAAGGAGTAAGACAGAGAGTAAGGAAAAGAGAAAGAAACATGGAGAGACTAGGGGAGAAAGAGGGAGGGGGACATCATTCTCTGAGTGTAATGGTACCTTTAGCTCTTTTAATGTATTTGCATTCTTGCTGATAACTTCCTCTGCTCGCTTTTCAGCCCCTAATTGTCCCAGAGTTGAGAGCTTCAGGTGTCCGACTCTGTAGTAACTCAAAACACTGTAAAGCATTGAAAAGTTTTTGGTTGACTATTTGTAGCCTCCTTGTAGTTTACAAAACATTCCTTTCAAAGATGTTTGAAGCTAAGAACTAAACATGTGGCTTTCCCAATACTGCTTCCAGATGTTGATAAATCCATTTGGAATGACTGTAAGGGCACACACGCAGGCGCACATGAGCAGAGCACTGATACCTTAACACTTCCTTTTTAAATATGAAAGGAACTGTCTGAACTGTAATTGTCATTTTTTAAGCTATCCCCATAAATGGTGAAAAATCTACTGAGTTGCCTGCCTTGTTTAGCAGCCTATTAAAAATTTGCAATCCAAAGTAGCTAATGACTTTAAGTTATAAATAGAGGTGTTGATATGATGCGATGGTAGATGTTTTATCCAGACAACACACCTTCCTACCTATTTCTAACTCCTGTCAATCAGCATTTACCTCTTTCTTTAGGTATTCAGAAATTTGAGCACTTGAAACTCTTCATTGGGCATTTGGCAGTGTGTAAAGTCAAAGCCATATTATTCTCTGCAGCATTGGAAATAAGGCCTTTGGGCCACACATAATCCACATGACACCATATCTGATGACGGAGGAATCAGACAAACAAGCAAGATGAGCATTATTAGAGGTCTCACTCAGATACCCTTCATGGTCATATGGTACCAAGAAAAGCTTTTCTTGGTTATGTTACTGCTTGGGGGTAAAACAGGGAACGTAGGCATCTATACTTAATCGTAACCTCCTAGTCCCATCCTCCGTTTTGCGTGTTTCCCGTGTGACCCCCTCAGAGAGGCACCACAGGGCATACGCAGTAACTCTACCACTCTAGGGTGGGGGGAAAAATCATAGACTACTCATAAATAATGTGACTAAGCTGTCATAATTTTCTTTTTTATTTACTAAAATGGTGATGGGCTGAATTCAGCCAATAGGCAATATTTAAAGAAATAAATTGTTTGCATGTGATCTTTAATTCATTTAATTCAGAGCCTGATTGTTACATACTGTTCTTATCGTCATGGCTGAATGCCTGAGGAAAAAAACCACTATGGGAGGAAAGGTTTACTTTGGCTCATAACTTGGGAGAGTTGTGTCCATTATGGTGGAGAAGGCATCGTGGGATCCATGGCGGCAGGAGGGGGCTGAAAGGACCAGGAAGTAAGGAGGAGTGAAAGCCAGTGCTCAGCTGGCTTCCTCCTTTTATTCAGGCCAGGGCCCCAGCCCCAAGCCATGCAATGGTGGTACCCATGCTCAGAGCAATTGCTCCCTCTTCAGTTAACCTTCTCTGGGTGCAGCCTCACACAGAAACTTAGAGGTGTATCTGCCAGGTGATTCCAAGCCCAGCAAGTGGACAGCAAAGTTAACCATCATAAGCCATTTCAGTTGTTCTTAGTGATGGGAGATTGACGTAGTGGAAATGCCATTGGCTTAAATAACTGACCCTGACAGCAAAGGGAAGCTAAGTTTGCTGCCCTCACAGGAACAGAGAGTATGGGCAAGGCTACAGGATGCTTTGCAATATTTCTGGGACAACTATGTTTAGAAGTAAAAGTGTCCAAAGATATACTTCTGTGTGAATGAAAGGCTCAGTTCTTCCTTGATGAAGTATCTCAAACACACCACCATCACTATCACCACCACCACCACCATACCATGCAACACACACAGTCACCACCACACAACACAACACACACATGCATTTATAATACATACCACCTCCACCACAACAGACAACACACACACAAGTAAAAAACCACAGCCAATTGAGCTTGGAAGGAAAAGCTCTGAGCTACAGATAGAAATATTTTGAAATCCAAAATGACAATGGTTTGGAACAGACATGATAAGGCAAGATAGGATAGGCCATAGTCCTCTATGCTACAACTCAAAAAGTCAGTTATCCAGCAGACAGTTGGGACTGTAAGACCAAGGCAGGGAAGCAGAGAGCTCAGATTAGTCAGAAAGTAAGCCTAGAATTCATGAATGTGGAATACATTAACATGTTCAAAGTCATAGCATACAGGAGCTGGGGGGGGGGGGGTAGGAGGCAGAGTATTTCTTTATCTTGATCATCGCTCCAATTTTTGTGATTAATATACTCTGTGCTAAGACTAAAGACGCCGACGGGATGCAGGAAGTAGGCCTATTCTCATCAAGGACTCTGAATGAGACTCTAAGACGTAAGTACATAGAAACTAAATTAAAAATGGGAACAATTATGAGTGACGTTATAGGAAACAGCTCTGAGAAAAACCAACAGAGCAATGTGCAGCTCTGCTGGTGATTGGTGGAGAGGGATCTGGGGGTGGGGTTTCTCTACTGTCTATGCACTTCATATTCAAAACCACCTCTGACTCTCCCAAAAGTGGTCTAATCCAGGTGTTCCTAGCACTCCCGAAACACTAAGGTGTGATTTTTTTTGCTAGAAGACTAGGCACCTTGTTCCCAATAAGACTTAGGAGACTATAGGGATGTGGAAAACTGTAAATGACCCAACAGAGGACCTGAGTTACAACTCCTGGATCATTGGAAAGCTTCTAGAAAGAGCGGAGTTGCACATTGAAGAAAAGATCACAATGGTCCTCATTCTGGATGTAGCAACTAATGTTAAGCATTCCTAAAAATCACAGTCTTGACCAGGGGTAAACAACTGGTTGCTTAGGATCAGTAGCCTGTGTGGGGGCAGCAGGGTGTGAAAGTGGGGTTCTAGACAAAGCCAGCCCAGGTGAGATGAAAAATGAGACCCAAGATACTTTCTATTCAAACCTGAGATGTCTGGAGGAAGCAGACGCAAGAGGCTAGGGAAGAGATAGTCTCACTAATGAGGGGATGGGTGAGGGGAGGGAGAGAGAGAGGGAGAGGGAGAAGGGAGAGCAAGCATCAGTTCAAGGGTTAATGTGACCCAGGGCAGCCTGTCTCTGACATGCTTGAGAAGACAGTTAAGGTCTGTGGACAGCATGAGCTGGCTATTTTATCTTTGCTAACCTCACAATAATTGTGTGATTGGCCTTACTCATCCCCATGAGGACACGCAGCATCAAACAATTTACGGTAGGTGTGCTGTTCAGTGGACCCAAATACCAGGCTTTTAGATGAGGGCCTGCTGTGTCCAGATGGACCTGATGGAGGCTGGGGGGGGGACGGGGGGGACAAAGAAACAACAAGCACAGAGGAACACACAGAAAGCGAAGCCAGGGTCAGGTAGACTGAGCTCTCTGCTGGAGAAGCCTCAGCAACCACAAGTTCACTGAACAGAGAGGCAGTTCGGCACACAGTTGAACAAGAAGGCAGGGTTATTGCACACAGACAAACAAGGAGGCAGGTTTAGCTTAACTCAGCAGCAGCAGTCCGTGTAGGAACAGTCTTCAGGCCATAAACATCCAGGATGAGAAAGCAATGGTGGACATTTTCTGGACACACTATCAACATCACACATGGAGCAGAGAAAGGCTTTGACATTTCTCTTGGAGCATCACGCCAAGGGGTAGGAGGAAGGCTTTGCTATTTCCTTCTGAGTCTGGGGCTCTGGGCTCTTTGGCATGGCTGTGTCCACATAACAACACACATTCACTCAGGACTTCACTCACTTAGGGCTTTTTCACTCCCCACAAGGGCCTGTCCCTGGAGGGAAATGACCAGCTGAGAGACACATGTTTCCAGTGACTCCATCAGGCATACAGAACAGAACTTCAGTTGGAAGTGAACATTTGCTTAGAACATTTAAAGCTTCAACCATACACACTGGTGGAGTCTGTTCTCTTTGCAAATACAATGCGAGAAATTGTTGACATTTAAAATTCTTTATTTCCATATCCAGTAATATTAAGGCTTGCAGATTTAGAAAGGAAACATGTGCTTTAAAGCATGCTGAAATAACAGACCTTTCTGAGGAGTACAATTCAGTAATGTGGTGTGGGTCTAACAGGACTACAGGGTGTAGATAACTCACATAATCCATCCACCAAAGGAAATCTGAAGGATTTCCACTGATTTTTCTAATACAAATGCCTTCTACTCTTTAGAACTAATCAACCGTAGTCACTTATTTTAGCTATATTTTTAGAAAATAAAAACATATTAAGAAGCACATCTCTGCAATGGAGTATTACTCAGCAGTAAAAAAAAAAATGACATCAGGAAATTTTGAAGGCAAATGGATGGAACTAGAGAATAATCATCCTGAGTGAAGTAACCCAGACCCAGAAAGATAAACACGGTATATCACTCGTAAGTGGATATTAGCTGTAAAGTAAAGGATAACCAGGCTACAATCCACAGCCCCAGAGAAGCTAGGTAACAAGGAGGGCCCAAAGAGAAACGCACGGATTTCTCTGGAAAAGGGAAACAGATGAGATCTCCTGGGTAAACTTGGAGTGAAGGGGTTGGGGAATGGAGGTATGGGAATACGAGGGAGCAGGTTCGGCGAGTTGGGGCAGGACGGATGGATAGTGGCAAACCAGCTCAACGTTCTTTTTAGCTCTTCAGAAATGTAGTCTTTGTTACCAGATTTGGGGTGAGTCTTCTGACTTCTTGTATTTATTAAACGTTTTCCTGGAAATCAGAGAGAGGTCCGTCGGTCACTGTCCCTTACACCTGTCCACTCTTCCTAGATGTCTCATGTCCTTGACTGAAACAGTGAGAAATAGGACCCAGTCGTCAGTGGTATAACAAGGCTGGGAACCTTCCAGAGTCCCATGAGCATCGGTGACCTTGTTTTTCCTGTTTCCGGCTTCTGGTGCTCTCCAACCTTCAAGCCGATTGTCACATCCCTTCAAGCGAGGCTCCGTCCTCACGGCCTCTCCCTCATGTTGGCTGCCCTCCTCCCTTTCACTGCACTGCCTCGCTCCTGGACCATACAGGGTAATCCCCTCAGGCTGATTCAGGCTTGCTGAGAAGTGTGAGGGAACAGGAGCTTCTCAGAGCCAGGCCCAGGACTCCAGTCGGGACTTTGTATTTCAGAAGACTCCGGCTCAACTGCTTAAACCACAAGCACCCAAGAGGGATTTTGTTGTTGTTCTGTTCTGTTTCGGGATCTCAAAAGGACATTTCCAGAAAGTCTGCCAACTGATTGAATAGAGGAAATTAAAGAAAAGGGAAGTGGGGGTGGGGAGGGACACAAAGGGGCCCCTGGTGGACATCCCTAGTGACTCAGTGCTCTCACGTGTGGGGGTGCTGAGTGGCGAGAGAGGAAAAAGGTAGCAGCCTCTGCCGCAGCCTTTTGCTTGAAGCTGAGGGAAAGTAAAAGATTTACTACCCATGTCTCAAGCAAGTGGATTCTCCCTTTTCTTCTGCTTTGTTGGCATCACTTTGGGAGGTTCTCAGAACCACTTAAAAAATCCAGATTTTCCACATGAGATGTATTCGTGGGAGCTTGTCTGGGTTCCATGGTCCTCATCCTGAGTTCGGATGGCTCCAGTGACCTATCAGGCATCCTAGGCATAGACTCAGCTTCCACCTCACCCAGCAAAAGTATGTTCAACTCACAAAAGTAGGGCTGCTCCCTGGGAGAGTACACTCCTTCAGTTTCCAGGGAACTAGCTTCCAGGCTGAGAGACAGGCTCCAGGGGTCCTCAGCAGGCAGCCTGCCAGAATTGGACATCATTTGGCAATGAGTGTGAAATATTTAGACACACAGATGTGCACCTCCAGCTGTCCTTGAGTGTCAGGACCCGATCTGAAGGCAGTGTTTCTCCCTGCCATCACCAGATCCATTACTGAAGGGACATTAGTGAACCAGGTAGGGTAGAAAGTAGCACTCTTTCTTCCAACTTACAGAGACACAGACCTAACCACAGGCCCTGCCAGAGGGAAAAAAAAAATCTCCCAAGTAAATCAAGGCGCCTTTGGGCCTAAAATAGAAATGGAGTTAGCTGCCTTGGGAATCAATTTTGTGAATGCTGTCTGAAGGTAAGTGAAAACAGACTCAGAATTCCAACCAGTCCTCTGTGATAAAGGAAACGGGAATGACATCAGCAGACACTACCCATAAGCCTTAAATGCCACAAGGTCAGTCATCCTCTCCAAAGGGTGTGGTGGCCTGGGTAGTTGCATTGGGCACTTGGGACAAGCACGTATGATTAAGCCCTGAAATATTGCAACCAGGTTGCCTTGGGAGCTCTCACCTGCAGCTGTCTCAAGCCTCTGTCAGTGACAGGGACCTTCGGCAGGGAGGCTGACCACCCACGGTTCCCTGTCCCAATCGTCTCCCGCATTTCTAAGACTCTTGTTTCAGAAAATCTGCGGCACTGGTGTAATAAAATGGTCTTTTAAGGCAATCCTCTAACAATCACGGGGAGCGAAGCCAGTCTCAAAGAACCATGACAATAGGAAAATCCCAAATGCTCAGCCAAGAAAATGAATGAACACATGTGGCGGGGGAGAAGGGGGAGGGAGGGCGGGGCGGGGGAGGGGAGGGGAGCACCCTACACAGGCCTGTGTCTGGGTTACAGTCATCTGTCTGGCAGCTGCCATCGAGGGGACAGTGGAGGGTCCAAGCCCCACCTCAGTCATGCTGGGGGGGCCTGGGACTCACTTCTTTCTCCATCCCTTCCCCCACACCCTCTTTTATCTCTGATGATCAACCACATCTCCTTCTGTCTCCATCTTCAGTTTTAGTCTCAGATCCACAACGCGAATATTTTGACATCTCTGCTATGGTCAGATGTACAAACGGTACACGTGGCACATCACAGAAACAAAAATAAAAAAATAAAAAGAAGGCCAAAATCTAGAGCTTAAAAATTAAATCAATCTCTGCATACAGGAACTGGTTTTGGAACAATCAGCACACAGCATTCCTCACTTCTCCCCTCAAAGCCCTCAGGCCCACCAAAAGGTCAGGGAGACGCTGGCAAGGTAGTCTGAAGCCGTTGCCTTTCCTAAACAATAGAATCTTTGTGTAGTTAGTATCGGGCTTTCTGGAGAGCTTTGTAATACCCACATCTCCCCACTGGCTTCTGAGCGCAGCCTTCCTCAATTCAAAGACACGGTTTTACAAGGCAAACAGTGGGCTCTCAGCTGCCCAGCCTCTTCTGCAGGAAGTGGGCAGGGGTGACAGGGGGTCATTACCCATCAGACATTTCACTTGCCTGGTGCCTTAATTTTCTTCTCTAAGTCTTCCTGAGGGTACAAGACCTTCTCCCGCAATACTCCTGCAGCTACTGCTGTGGATGATAAATTGAATTCATAATTTTCTCAAAAAAAAAATCTTTTCCCTCTTGCTAGAGTTTAGCTTCAGAGTGAAACCACACATCTGTTGCCCTATCCCCACCATGGGTTCCCCAGCCCAGAGCCCTTCTGGTTCTGGTTTTTGTCTGTGTCTCACAGAGAGCCCACACCTCCTGGGAAAGGCAGGTTTCCACATAGTGGGTTGCCTGCACAGAGGTGAATGCTTGGAGTAGCCCCAGAGTCTTACCATGCAGAATCCAGACCCTCCCTGGCTCTGTCCTCAATTTCCAAATAACTTTTTCTATGTTCGTCTCTAAACCTGGAAGTGGGAATAACACCATCTACTTCAGAGCATGTACTATAGAGACATAATAAGAATATAACTGTTTTTGTTTGGGTAGTGGTGGTGTCTGTGTTTTAATTAAAAAAAAGAAATAGAGAAAAACAATAAGTCCAGATGCATTCTGGGAGATATTTCACTAGATATACATGGTTCTGGGGATGGACCCCAGGGTTTTGCACGTGCCAAGCAGATACGGTGCCACTGGGCTACATCCCAGATACTGTTTTGTTACTTCATGGCTAGGGGAGGGAGAGGGTTGTCTGTTATGTAAAACACAATGAAATGTTTACTGAAAAAAGTTCGTCTTAGCAAATTTGAGACTGCCACAGAGTGGGGAGGAGGAGAAGGAAGGGGAGGGGAGAGGAGAGAGGGAACTAAACAAGACAGAGGAGAAGAGAGGAGAGGAGAGGGGCAGGGACCTTGAGGTTGGAAGTGGAGAGTGATTCAGGGGAGACTTAAAAGACCCAGGTCTGTGAGAAGTCAAGACAGAGACCAACCAGGAAGAGCCAGAGGACGAAAGACTCGCGCTGCAGGTCTGCAAAGGGAGAGAAAAAGCCACTGAGGGTCAGACAAAACCTCAAAATACTTTCGTTACTAGGGATCTCACTCCGGTTTCTTCTCAGTTTCCTGGTCTTTATGATCCCCACGAAGTGAAATCCCAATGAGACATAGTGTAGGGTGTAGAAGACAGGGTTTATTAAAAGGGTAAGGGTAGACAGTGGCCAAAAGAACCACTGTACCCAACTACGTGGTTAGGCTTTAGAGTGTCAAAGCCTCTGAAATAGATTCCTTGGGCAACAGTTCTTGTTGGGGTGATTAGCAGGCCCTCTTGGATGAACTCTGAGGGAGGAGACAATGGCATGCCTTTGTTCTGGCTAGGTAGTAATCTTATGCTGTCCTGTGCAGTTTAGAATGTCAGATCTCTTCCAAGGGCCAAATATAAGGCTCAGCTCCCATTCCGTTGACCAGTAATCAGAGTCCTGCAGCTTCCATACCTGGTTTTACAAGCTGCTGATGGTAGAAGAGAGAGCCATACTCAGTGACGTTCAAGCCTGCTAACATCTAACTAGCTACCTAACAGTTTGACCAAAACATATAAATGCACTGTGTTCCTACTATGGGGAAGGGGAAAATAAAGAGGAATAAAAAAGGTGAGGCTGTTTGGGGGGGCTAAGGGTCCCATCTGCCCTATAGAGCCCCTAGTCCCCACCCCAACTTTCTATTCACCTGTGTAGACACAGGGGTTGACTCATTGGGCAAAAGAATTTGCTACCTGAGTTTTATCCCCATACTCATATAGTGGAAGGAGAAAACTGACTCTCAGAAATTACTTTCTGATCTCTACCCCACTTCACTCTCTCTCTCTCTCTCTCTCTCTCTCTCTCTCTCTCTCTC
>CABHPR010128575.1:6183-18822 GCA_902168415.1 Peromyscus melanophrys | reverse complement strand
CACACACACACACACACACACACACACACACACACACAGAATAAGTGAAAAAGAACATAGACACATGTGTCTGTATGAGTTCTTTTCATCCCCTCCACAGGCCAGCTCTTCCTTTCCCTTAATTATTGGCACTGATGTTGCTGCCAGCCATCATTTGGTTGTTACTCCTCCATGCATCCCCTTCAGAAGGGGAAAAGGAAGGCTCATCAGAGAGGGTTGAGGCCCCCAATCAGTCCTGTCCCCAGTCTCTACTGATGACTTTAACAGAATCCCAGTGACGCTAAGAGTTAGAGTCGGAGTATTTGTGACAACTTTTCTCTTAGCAAATTTGAACTATATAGGCCCTACAAAGCTTTCCAGGCATCAAAAGAAGTACCTTGTGGTTTTTTAAGTTGTAGCCCAGGCTAGACTTGAACTTGGTATCCTCCCACCTCCACTTTCCAGTACTAAAATGATGCCATGCCTTGAATATATTATTAAGGAAATCAGGAATTGGAGTGAGATGCCACCAGGCATGTGCATTCTGCACCACGTATGGTTTCAAGGGAGGGTGAGCCCTGTTCAGTAGGGACTTGTCTGGAAGGAGGAGGAAGTTTTGTTCCATGGACCTGAGAAGCATCAAAGGAGTGAAAGAGGGTGAATGACCTTTATAACAAATCCCAGAGCCACGCTATCAAAATTCAAAACCAGGGCAATGTGCCTACAGAGTACACACAAGAGCTATGTGCTTATGGAGCACATAACAGAGTGATGTGCTTATGGAGCACACAACAGAGCAATGAGCCTATGAAGCACACAACTGAGTTTTGTTGTTCTTGTTATTTTGCTCTGGTTTTGCCCCCAAAATGTTGTTCAAAAGTCATTGTTCTCCAGTAATCAAGAAAATCCAATTTAAACATTTCTGGATTAGAAGGTGCTCAACAACATGTGTTATTTTTCTCTCCTCTTTCTCCATGTCCCCTTAATATTTCTCTTCTTTTTTACAGTTCTGTGGATCAAACCCAAAGCCTTGTGCTAGGCTAGGCTGCACCTACCACCTACCACTCCACCACAAAGCTATATCCCAACTTGGGAATAAATAGTATTCTCTCCCCAATTCCAGAAGGTTCTGAGAGGGAAGAGAAAGGGAGGCTTGAAGCCTAAAGTAGCATCAAGTGTTTGAAGTCTTCACCCAAGCCAGTACATGATCTTTCTCAGGCTCCAACTATTGACTCAGGGACTAGGTTGTCGTCACAGCTACACTTAGTTTCTCCTATCAATTCCACAAACATCATTTAGCAAGTCTCATAATGTATGTGCAATATAAGTCCTCGAAGGGGGCAAAACGCTTCTTTCCCTGAAGGGGTCACTAGTTAAGACAAGGCACATACAAAAGACACGGAGAAATCAGACTCACCATGTCCAGTCCCAGAAGGAAGAAGAAAAGTCACACTGTCCAAAGGGATGAGACAAAGCAACAAAATGCTAGGATAGGGGACATGGCATTCAAGATGATGTTGATGAGCAGGTGTGGACATCTAATACATCATGAGCTAATGTCACCCTCTGCCACATAGCTGCTATCCCCACATCCTTTGCCAGACAAAATCTGACAAGGCCTCTTGTGTTTTACTAGATTTTAATATGCTTGCACTTCAGAGCCTTTTTCTAACTGGTTGTTAAAAATAAAATAAAACAAAACAAAAAACACATACAAATCGGGAGCAGAATATAAGTAACATATCTCAAGATACTCAAGACATTCCCAATTCTAACTCTCCCATGTCTTTCCCTTCTTCTCCACCTCTCTCCTCGCTTCCCTCCTTCCTTCCTCCCTACCTCTCTTTCTTCCTTCCTCTCTTCCTTCTTTCCTTCTTTCCCATTCTTGTTTTGAAGCTTCTCAGGGAAGAATAATCCTTAAGACAGAACATGAACTCGGAAACCCAAGCTAGGACTTGCCACATACCAGCAATGTAATCTTTAACCACTCGGAACTTGAAGTTCCTCATTCAAAAAATGTGGCTAATAATTCTACACTCCAGGGTTGGAACTCCATATTCATGATTAAATATACCAACACAGTGAGGGTGACTGAGGTGTGCTGTGGACACCATTCTCTCAGCTACTTTTACCTTCATCCCTAGAATGTTGTCCTGTCTGCTCCTTCCCTAACCACAGCCTTTACTCAAACTTGACAATGAGCCCCAGGAAAACTCCACCAAGAGATAATATACGGTTCTTCCACTGGGACTCACTCTAAGTAAGGGATCTACTTTCTATTTCAGAGTTTTGCAGGATAATTTTGCTCCTCTTACTAAGAGAACATTTTGTTCTTAACCAGTTTGTTTATGCTCTGGATCTGTTTATATTTGTACAATCACTGGTCTGTTTCTTTTCCCTATTTACTCATCCTTCTGAAATCAATCTAACTTAAGTGACTGTCACGTGTGCTGAAAGGGCTGCAGCCCAAATCCCAGTCCACTTTGTTTGTACAGTGCCTGGATCAGAGCATGGAGGAAAAGCACTGAGCCAACGCAAAAAGTAAACTCTAATTCAACGCTCTTCAAAACTTTCCTTTCCTTACCACAGGCCCCAGTCCTGACAGACTGAGGGAGCTCGTCACAATCATCTCCATCTTTAAACCAGAAAGCCAAGCACAGACAGGTGGCAAGACTCAGCCTCCACTGTCTGTGTTCTCTCCATCTTCCTCCTTTAATGCTTCCTTCTCTCCCTACCATATGTTCCACTCTTCTCTCTAAGCTTCCCTCTCCGAGCAGAATGCTGCACAGCATGGTGAGAACATGAACCTGAAACGCAAAACCTGCCCACACAGGTGTTGGAAGACCCTGGAGCTGAATTTCTATCCATCTCCCCGAAGGAACAAAGTGAGAGGTCCTATGGGATGTCTTTTTGGATGTTGTGAATATGTGTCGCTCTGATTGGTTGATAAATAAAGCTGTTTGGCCAATGGTGAGGCAGAATAAGGTGAGGCGGGACATTCTAACTGGAGAGAGACAGAAAGAAGAAAGGCAGATGGGGAGAGACGCCATCACCGCCAGGAGAAACGAGGTGTGTAAGTACTGGTAAGCCATGACCACATAGCAACTTATAGATAAGTAGAAATAGGTTAAATTATAAGAGCTAGCTAACAAGAAGCTTGAGCCACAGGCCATCCAGTTCGTGATTGATAAAAGCCTCTATGTGTTTCCTTGGGTCTGAGCGACTGCAGCAGCCGGTGGGACACAGAAAAAAACTTCCAGCTACAGAGAGGTGCAGCCCAGGGCCAGGAGGACCTGGTTCCTGCCCACCTCATCATCCTCTAGAAGATTTATGGACATAGACAAGTAAGTGGGCCGACTTCTCCACTCTACTAGATTTATAGTCTTTCAAATTAACTCACAACACCTACAGTTGATAGGACATGCTTCACATGAAAGGGAACAGCAAATAACAGCTTCTAGAAGGTTTTTGTTCAGTGGAATGCTCTTCAATAGCACATACAATTTTTTTGTTCTTCCTTTACTTTATGGAAAAATCTTTAAAAAACAAAACAACATGCTATTTGGGAGGAAGGGGGTCAAAATTCAAAGATGACCTCCCCTTGTGACCAGAGCAAAAGCTTCAGTGTGGCATGCTGCTTTGCAGGAAGCCAGAAGCTGCAAACCATAACCAACACAGATGTCTTTGTTCTAGGCTTTGGCCAGTACTCAGACTCTGTCCCTAGAATCACCTTTGCTTTCTGGGCTCTCTCCTCAGTGGGAGACACAACCAGACAGAAAACCTGGGCAATAAACACCAAGGGAAGACGACTTTCTAAAGTTGGTCTCCTGTCTGTGTGTCCATCCACAAGATCTTCCTGCTATGAAATTTGTACCAGGCTAGCACTGTTCACATTGGGAAAATTCCTTCAAACCAACTCTGGCCAAGGGGCTCCATCAGACAGTAAAAGTCATGGGACGGTGCAATGTCCTCTTCTAAAGTTTCTGAGCGCACAAGCACAGCACATCAACTGTCACAGCTGTACATCCTGGGTCTCTATGATTTAATTGAGAAGGTACTGCCAAGTACAATTATTGACACTAAATAAAAAGTTATCAGAACTGTCCTATGCTTGAGAGCAGAAGTCAGCAACGTGCTGTGTCGTGGCTCCTTCAATAGAAGACAATGTTATCCTGCTTTTCTGTGCCCGTGATTAATAAAGAGAGGGAAGGTGGCTTCAGGGATAGCCATCATCATTTCCTGAAAAGCATCAAAACCAAGTTAGAAGCTTCCAAACCCTGTGTTCTCAGTGTGTATCCCAGTGGTGGCTTCTTCTAGCAAAGATAGAGAAGTCAGTAAATGGGGAGATTCCACAGGCTCAAGAATAGAGATCAGCAGCATGCCTGCTGCATTTTGCACCGTGCTGAAGTCCTCATGAATCAGACTCACCTCTGAAAACACACCAGAAAGGACAGGGGAGAGAGACAGTGGAGTTCAAATCATAGACAAAGGTGATTGGGTAGTGTATCTTGGAAGACTCCCCACTCCAAAGACTTGCTTGTTTTGGATAGTAATTGTCAATTCATCTAGTGTACCCTGCACAGATTCCAATAAAAATAAAGCAAATATTCAACACAATACGCACTGTGGAGGGTATTCTGTCCCTCTGTAAAAAAATAAATAGGACGTTATCACAGTAAGGGTGCATGCTTGCAGGAACTCTAATTGTTTTGGATCTAAAGTCTGAAGTCTTCACATTCCCCAGGAAGTCTCTTAGACCATGAAATCTTCTAACATGGTGTGATAAGGAACTCTACCAAGGAGCATTGCCTGGCTTCTTGGCTTATTTCAGGCATGTAGATCATTGATTCCATTCACTGGTTTTCCCCATCCCCTGACTTGATCTATCCTGACCATCTTGGCTTCCACCCGGCAGTTTATCAGACTCTCACACTGATGTATGCAGAAAACATTTGTCCTCTCTTGGGTTACCTTGCTGGGGATATCTTTCTGTGTGCTGTGAATGTGTTGCTCTGATTGATTGATAAACAAAACACTGATTGACCAGTAGCCAGGCAGGAAGTATAGTATAGGCTGGATAAGCAGAGGGGAGAATTCTGGGAAGTGGAAGGCTGAGTCAGGAGACGCTGCCAGCTGCCACCATGAGAAGCAAGATGTGAAGACAGAACTGGGAAAAGGTACCAAGCCACGTGGCTAAACGTAAATAAGAATTATGGGTTAATTTAGGTGTAAGATCTAGCTAGCAAGAAGCCTGAGCCATTAGGCCAAACAGTTTTAATTAATATAAGTATCTGTGTGTTTATTTGGGTCTGAGCGGCTGCAGGCCCAGGCAGGACTGGAAAAAAAACTCCAGCTACATTGCCTCCAGTGTCCAGTAGGACTGGGTGCTCTCAACCCTCTCCCCAGCCATGTTCACAAACTCAATGGAACACAGAATCCTCCACTCAGCTGCAAGTCCAGCCCACTGCAGCCACCCAAATCTGAAGCCACCGCATCTCTCACCTACTCTTGCTCACTTGGAACCTCTACATCTAACATCTCCCCGTCTAATAAATCCCCTTCCACTTAATGATTAAACGTCTTAACCTCTGCTCTCACTGTATCATTGAGTGTATAGAGTGCAGTGCCAACAGGGCAGTGCTGAAACCATGACCTTAGACTTCTGGCTTCCAGACCTGTGAGATAGCCCTGTTTACGGATGTTTGTTACAGCAGCTTCAAGAAACAAATTAATACCAGGTCCACTGTGTTCTCTTCCCTCAGCCTCTGATACTCACTGTCTCCCTCATTTGTTTTATAGTTTTCCTTTCCTCTAGTTGTCCTTTGATCCTTCTATGCCAGCAGCAAGCTCCCCCTTGGGCTTTACAGCCTTACACTAGGTCTACCATATCTCTATAATATGTATTTACATTTCAAAGATTCCCCACAGGATTCTACCAATGTCTTCAAGGGTAATACCTCACTTACCACCTCTATACCTTAATTTAGATACCTTCAGCACCTGGCAGCAGGAAGATGACCCCTTTTATCCTAAGTCACCTATTCAGACTGCAGCCCATCACACTTCTGGCACCTGCACCACCTGCACCTTGAGTGTGACTCCTGAGGGTTTCCTAGAGGCTTGGTATTCTCAAGACTCTCAAAGAACCAATGCACAGTGAATCCTGAATCATTGGAGTCTCGTCCATCTTTTCCAAGCAGGAGTAATAGCCAAGACCATTCAAAAACAAACCAAGTACTTCTGAATTTTTTCCTTGTTCATCACTTATGTGCACTGAGTGTCCAATACAATGCATTATGGGAGACACTCAGAGGGTAACGCAAGAAGCTGGAAATGAATACAACCACAGTTACATGCGAAATTGTTTACAGTGAGTAGGACTCTGACTAGAGGCGCAAATACCATAGCAGCTCTGGAGGAAATGCTAGGGGAAGAAAGGTCCTTCCCCTGGTCCAAAAGTGGATCCTAGTGTGAAGAACGGTTTTCAGGTCTCAACTTCAAGTGTGGTAGACAGAACAATGCCAGCAAAAGATGCTGATTTTCTTAACCCCAAAACTTACGAATAGTTACTTTGGTGAAACAGTCTTTAAAGGTGTAATTAAGTGAGGAGCTGAGGCTGGGAATCTTGGGTCATCTGGATGAGTCCAAATCAACTACAAGTGTTGTTATACAGCAAAGAAAATCTACAAAGAAGGAGCTGTGGTGATGGAAGACGTCAGAGAAAGAGCTAGGAAGACAGCACAATCAACACTGCCCTTGAACACACAGGAAGGGAAAGCCATGGAGGAGGGGAGCCCTAGAGAAGGAGAAAAAGTCAGGAAATCAGCTTAACCTGGAGCTTCCAGCAAAGGGCAACCCTGATGCTCCACAGGGATTCTGACTCACAGAAACATAAGATGATAAGTTTGTCTGAGGTCGTTATGTTTGTGGTAACTTGTTACAGCAGCAACCGAAAACTGATACCTATTTTCTAGGGACAGACAAACACACTAACTAGCATGTCTGCTTTTCCAACCTACACAGCTAAGGACCAGCCCTAGTGTTGAGCGTCACAATGACGGAATCTGTAAGAACTGTCAAATTACTCCTAGCTCTGCAGAGTGAGACTAGGTCCCCTGTGACAGGTACATGCCAGGCAGAGTACTGCCAATCCACACAATGCCACCCTGGAAACAAGGTCTAGCCACAGCATGTTCATAATAAAGAGCTGTAATTTGCTAAATGCCTAACAATGGTAGGTTTCTGTTAAGCACACCATGTATGCCAGGTTCAATTTCTCCAGTTACCACATAAGGCAAACAGAAATGTCTCTCCATCAATCACTAATTAAGAAAATGCCCTGCAGTCCTGCCTACAGCCCAATCTTGTGGAGACATTTTCTCAACTGAGGGTCCCTCCTCTGGTAACCCCAGCTTGTGTCAAGTTGACATAAAACCAGTCAGTATAGGTAGGTTTTCCCATTTCAATTAGCCTAATCAAGATAATTTCTCGTGGGCCAGAGGCTAACCTAATCAAGACAACCCCTAACAGTGATGCCTAGGGGTGATTCTAGAGCCTGTCAAGTTGACAATCGACACCACCCATCACAGTCACACACATGTTAGGCCTGTGTTACCTTATGCTAAAACTCATTTTTTTTCTCCACATACCACTGATGTTCCAGAAACACCTAAAATGTTAATTTCTTATCCATGCATCACTCCAGGTCTCAGGTCACACTGTCCTGTGTGGCTGGTGAGTGACAGCTCAACTTCACTGACTGCTGCTCCCAGCTGAATAACCCAAGGCTTCCAGTCTCCTCTCAGTCTCCCCAGCTGCTTTTATTGAGAACTGGGGACCGTCTCCTGAGAACTCACAAAACATTCTCACTGGTTTCCCCCCAAAGTAGCATCCCAGCCACCCCCAGAAGGTCCCAGGAGGAAAATGTCCCAGTCAGATGCACTTGTTGGTGCCATGCTCTTTGACAGCATGATGCCTGGGCAGCGGTTGTTCTCAGCCCTCCCGTGAGGAGGGCATTGACTTGATCTCAATCTTTGTGTCCCACCCAAATTCATATGTTGAAACCTAATCATCAAAGTGGTGGTAGGAGACTGAGGATGGCACTTAGTGGTAGTGTGTTTGCCTAGCATACGTGAGGCCTTTGGGTCAAGCCTCAGTACCATACACACACAAAGAGAGAGGGGCTGATGGGAGGTGATTTGGCCACTGGGGATGGAATTTGGAGCCCTTATGGAAGGAGATGCATAGAGACATCTTACTTCTGCTGCCACCTGATGATGCAAGAAGCAGGTACCATCTACGAACAAAAATCCAGCCCCCACCACACAGAGAATCTACTATCATCTTAATTGTGTACCTCCCAGCCTCTAGAACTACAAGGAGAAATAAGTTCCTGTTGTTATATCACCTACCAGGATTATTGCAGCCTGTTATAGCAACCTGAGCAAATGAAGCGAGCAGCCTCCCTGGCCGTCTAACAAGCCCAGGCCGAGCTGGGACCTGTGCACAAGGAGGACAAGCAGTGGCTCTTGGCTCTAGGCCTTCAGCTTACAGCCATACCAATGGAACCTTCCTGCCTCGCCAAGCAACTCAGCATCTGCCTGTGGTCCTCTGTCTATCAGAAGTTTGCCACACGCATTCCTTGCCATCCCCCTCTGCCCTCCTCTTCACAGAACCACCAGCTAATTCACCAATTCATAAGAAGCTCTGAGATATTTGGATTATCTGAATCAGAGCAAACTAGGGTGTGCTCACATAGTCAGATGATATATGCGAAAGTCACACGTTTATACCCAGTGTCACACCTGGTCTTCACAGTATCTCTCTTGGGATATGACATCATTCCCTTTGTCACAGATGAAAAATTAAGACTTGAAAAAGTAAATGGCTTATCCGAGGATGCTAATGACCAGAAGAGTCAGGACTGAACCTGGGGCTTTATTGTTAATGTAGTGTTAGGGTGAAGTTTCCTCATAAGAAAAGCTTCATAGAAACTCAAGAACTAAGGGTGCCCTTGGTCTGAAACAGAACAGAGACTCTGAGATGGCATGCCCATCTCATTCTGGGAATCTGGGAATCTTCCTTCCCTCCTCTCAGAACAATAGATATAATGGTCTCTGTAGGGCAAGCAGATATCTAGGGAGAGGGAGACAGAGAGTCCAGATGTAGAAGCCAGCTGTGCACATGGAAGGAACAGGAGAGGAGAAGTTTTGCCCTCTTCACATGACATCAGCCACAGGGCCATCTTCCTTTCTCAAAGTGTGGCCAAGATGTTAGGCCTCAAAAAGGACCTGAACTCAACTGAGCAAAGAAACTTCAAACAAGAAAGAAAGAAAAAAGAACAAACACTGTGAATGAGGGTTTTATGAGCTAAAAATAATAATTAATAAGTTGGCTCTCCAGTCAGGTCTGTTTTCCATGTTCACTAAAATAGAATATAGCAAATATATAAAGAATTAAGTTCTTTCTCTGGAGTCTGCCAGCTTCCTCCAAATGCAACTCAGTGTGGTGAAGCATAAAAAGCCTTTCTATAAACCCCAGGCTCCTTCAAGAAAATCACTTCCCAAGCCATTTGGGCTGGGCCTGGCCAGGAGTCTCTGCTCTTGCAGTCCCAGACAAGACTGAAGTCCCTGGAGAGTCCTATGGAAGAGAGGAAGGAAAATGTTTTGTTTGGGGCTTGGGGGTGCTTTTTAGCCACAGGGTAGGAACAAGAACTCAGGACAACTTAATCTTTTATGACATAGCCACGCCCCAGAAACACTGGTGGCCATAAAATATATATATATATTTGAAAGCCAGTGCTGAATTTGAACTTCAGGTTCGAATGTGTAACTCAGGAGGAAAGAATTTCCTCAGCATTACCCCTGCAGTGCCTGTGGGATTATCACAGGGATTACACCCTAAAAGCCCCACACAGGGATCTCTCCTCCTAGCCCAGTAGGCTGAGTGGACCCTAGAATGGATGTCACAGTAGAGCTCCATTTACTCTCCTGTGCCCTGTGCTGAGTGCCCAGGAAATTCACAGCAGACTGTAGGAGCTCAGAAAGCACATAATGAATGAGTGAATGCAGACCTTAGCAAACTCACTCTGTGTCCCCAATCATCTTCTCCTTACCCGATTTCCCAGTAACTCAAAAACCGGCCTGGAATCCTACACTCATAATGGTTGGGAGGAAACTCAGTTTTTATTTGATTGAAAAAGCATTTGTGAGGTCCTGTGCTCATTCTTAAGAAGTGTATGCAGCCCCTCAAGGAGCTGTAAGCTAGGCCCAAGAGCACAGAGAGAAAGGGAAAAAAAAGAAGAAGAAAAAGAAAAAGAAGGGAGCATTTTGATACCACAGTTCCGTTGGCTTGAGATGAACTTTCCTCTCACTCAGAATTTTGGGGATCTAATTGCTTGCCTGAAACTCTTGGAGGCTACCAACTCCACATGGAAGAATCATATGTTCAATCACTGCTGAACCCAGCAGCCCAACCAGGGTCTCCACTACCTTTGAAGTACTATATGAGTGGTTTTTTTTTTTTTTCTTTTAGCTCAGCAGCATTGGCAGAATCACTCCATTGAAGTGCTCCAAGTAATGCTGGTACTCCCAGAGAAGCCCAGCAACTCAACTGATGTGCCTGTGTTTTTAAACCAGGGTGGTGACTCCTATAATCCCTGCACTTGGGAGGTGGAGGCAGAAGAATCGAGAGTTCAAACTCACGCTTGGCTATGTAGCAAGTTCAGGGCCAGCCTGGGTACATGAGACCCTGTCTCAACAACAAAACTGTGAAGTAGGCTCTTTGAATGTTCCTGGCTACCACAGTCACATGTGTTTGAAAGACTGATGGCCACATCAACACCTGATAAACCTTCACCCAGATGTAGTCAGCTCTGGCTGGCCAGTCTTTCCTCTGAGCTGGCTCTCATCACATCCTCAGACTTCTGTGACACGTCTCTACCTTATCCGGCATCTTTCCAGAGCTTTCCTCTACCACCTAACACATCCATACTGGAGAGTTCAAAACGATAATCCGAGACTGCCTGTCAAATAGACTTAGGACTGCTTCCCAAACGTCAGGGAACTTCCACCTAAACCTCTCCCCTGCCCAGAACGCCAGCTCACTTCCTCTTTACTTCTCTGATTCATACCACACGGCAAAAAGAAAAAGAAAGGGAAAAAGATTAAGACTTGAAGTCAAGCATAATCTGGATGATCTGAGCTGTGTTGCACATCCATTTCTTTGGCTGTAAATCTGGAATAGTAAAGATGATGATGATGATGATGATGATGATGATGATGATGATGATGATAACGATGATGATCATGACAATAAGAATATATTAAGTGGCTGTTGGGAGAATTAAATGGATTCTGCAAATTCCAATTACAGTGCATGACATGCAGCAGAATACCCAAGATATCCACCTTGCTCTCTTTGTTGGAGCCTCTTCTTCCTTATCTATAAATTAAAGCACCATTAGCATCCTCTTGGAGGTGTTTCGTGATGGTCAGATGGGCTAGAGCTGATGCAGTAACTTTCATGGGAACCAAGCAAGAAACCCATCTTCAGTGAACAGCAACATCTGTCTTGCCTGGACAGTGGTCACAGACTATCTGGACCTCTCACAGGAACTCAGCACAGACTTTTATTGGGTGCTTTTTGATGGTTGCTGGTATATTGGAGCTTGTTTGGGCTTCCTCGAATTTTCTTATACTTCTCATGTGAGCCCAAATCAACTACAAGACCCTGAGAGAAAGAACAGCATCTCATGTTGAAGCTACATATCCCATAAAGCTTTATACACAGTAGGGACTCAATCATTCAGTGCCTGGTATTGCTTGGAAGGCAATGACCAGGCTGAGGAAATGAAACTCTAGTGGGCACCACTCTGACAAAGATTCCTCCCATCTCAAGAGGGTCCCCAATCAATGGGAAGCTGCTTCCCTTTATCTACAACATGGAGACCATATTCAAGATGTTGCTGAGATGCTGAGACTTGGAATCAGCAGTGACATTGTCAGGAATAAGGAAAGATGTATTCCACTGAGATTCAATCTCCAAACTCACAAGACACTGGAAGGTCCGGGAGATGTGGAGCCCACACAGCAGAACTGCTGCTCATTCCTGGACACACATCTATCTTCTGGGCATCTATCCCCACCCCTAAAGCTAAATGCAACCTTAAATAACCCCACTGTGGCTGTCAGCACTCTACCAGGTCACAGTGACATGGGGCTGCACTACATTCTTTGTACATCTGCCCAGCAGTGTTGGGCTTACTTCCCATGTGACAGGATGGCCATGACTGCCCTACTTGGGAACCATGTCTTCTCTCAGATATCAATTAAGCTCTTGTCCCCAGTCTGTCTTCCTCACAGTGAGCTCTTCCCTGACAACCAATGAGTATCAATCCCATCAGTGAATTTGGAACGTCCATGCCTGGCTCTCCTTCTCACTTACCTTCCTTCATTCCTGCAGAGCTAAGAACAGGAAACTGATAGCATTCAGAGGACAGAACAGATCCAAAGGTAGAAACTCCAATACTCAGAGAGAGCAAGTCGATGAAGCCGTTCGAGCATTCTCACTGTTCTCAAATTAGTATTAAAGAAGTCTTGCCAACCAGGGTTCAGTGTGTGTGTGTGTGTGTGTGTGTGTGTGTGTGTGTGTGTGTGTGTG